>JASDQU010946955.1:20083-33145 GCA_032191745.1 Picea mariana
CTGAGATGGCCCGATGCCAGGTAAGCATGTCTAGTGAAATTAGGGTTATAACATATGCCCCCTAATTTGTGAGGTCATAAGAGCATTTGATGGCTGAGATACATTAACAATATTCACCAATGTCAATGTGCCGAACAAGTGAGCCCAGGGACCAAAAATCGGGAGGTGTCGTATGCAAACATAACAATTGTCTTACCGAGGTGGGCATACCCATGCTTGGGATAAAATAAAATCATGGCTACCAATCAAATACACTATAGATCCATGTCATATAACTATATAAAGTGTAGCTGTGAACAATACACATCGGAGCTACATCTCAAATAAAAAATATATACGTGTAGAGTATCCATCTTCTTAGAATCTACTAAGGCCTGATGGCTGGAGATGAGGCTTCAAAGCTCGAGAAACAACTTCTAAATCTTCAAAACTTAGGTAGGAGTGTAATATGAGTGTATGACTTCAATACCCAGAGTTCTTCGATGGCTCGTCAGTCATGGACTAGAGAATCTTGATGATCAGACTGAAGGCTTCATTGATTTCGAACAATGAATTGATTGGACGTTCAGGATGGTCGGGCATGAGGGCAAGAGACAAGTTGTAGAGGGGCTGAATCAGACTTGGTAAAAACTTCCCTTGGACAACAACACGACAAATGAAGAGACTCAAGCAACATGGCACTAACATATGTTTATGAGGCAGGAGGCAACTCAAACTCTCCATATGTTTGGAAGAATAACAAAATGAAGGAAGGCACAACTCTATGTAGCGAGAATAGCTTCATAAGGTCGTATTAAATACCACAGTTTGACAAACAAATGGAAAGATGCTCTTTATCCAAGGGCGACTCATTATGTTGCCAATAAAGAAAATACTTTTCCCTTCCTCTTTTTGGGGTATATTTGATTTTTTCTTCTTTTTCAATAATTTTGGAAAAAGAATAAAAGAATGTTATGTTACAAAGGAGGAACGAGTGTTGCAAACATACAAGTTCAAGGCACAGGGACAAGACTGATGTTCAGAGTAAGGACACTCAGGAAAAATCTTCCAGGGGCCAAAGGTGTCAAGATGTAGAGGCAAAGTGCTACAAGGCTTGCGTATAAGACATACTTCAGATGGTTCAGTTGAGAGAAAAATGGAGCCGACATTAGACCAAAGACACAGGTATGCAAACGCAGTTAACAAAACACACAATGGTAACGTCCTTCGATGTCAGCTTAACGAGCTCAGAGAAGGAAAGCTCGATGGTTTTTCATATTTAGAGAGTCTGAAAAAATGTAAAAGGAGACTCCATTGGGGTACCTTTTTCGAAGGTAGTCTAGTCAGTTCGAAAAAGGGGTAAACTAGCATTGACAAGACGTCTATTCAAAACCATTTTAACGAGTGTGATAAAGACAAGATCACTTGGCCATTTTTTCATTTTTAAGGAGTCTGAAAAAATCTTAACTATGGACTCCGTCGAGAATGTTCTTCTGGACCAATTTAACGAGTGTGAAAGAATAAGGTCACTCGATGATCTTTTCAATTTTAGGGAGTCTGAAAAGAGCTTAACTATGGACTCCATGGGGGTTCCTTTTTCGCAGATTTAGTCCCTCATGTCCAAAAAAGGGTTAAAATTATACCTGAGGGTACTCTTCTATAGAACTGAAGTTCCTTAGAGTATACCTTTGTTCGTACAGTTGATCATCCGGATCGAAAAAGGGGTAAACTACCGCCGAACATGCGTGACTTCAAATTTCAGTTTTATGAGTGTGAAAGGCCACAAGATCACTCGACGATATTTTCATTTTTAGAGGGTCTAAAAAGGGCTTAAAAGAATACCCATTATGTCTTTTGGGAGTCCCGAGGGTGAGGTCAAGAATGAAAAGGAATCATGCAAATGAGGCTCAAAATCATAATCAGGAAAAACTACAAGGACTCTTGAGCCTACAGTGATTAGAGACAGCACGGAAACCATAATGCAACCAGGATCTACCTAGGGCATCCATGTTCCTATAATATCTACCACCAACTCGTGACACTTATAAAGAAACAATGATGGTTCTATGCCACAACCTGATGGGATCGATCCTATGGCAAAGGGATAAAGACAACGAGATACAAAAGTGAGGGTGTCACGTAAGCATATACCTCTGGAAGATAATAACTGACCTCGAGGTGTAAAAATTACCCAAGTTGCGGAGGAAAGCCTCTGAGTGTGATGGATAGCACTGTCTACGTACCCAATGAACACCTCAGATTCACTTGACATCTGCCACAGTGACGAAAGATAACATAAAAAACGACACGTCCATAATACTAAAAGAAACTAGAAATTAATAGTACAAAGACTATACATATGTTACAAAAAGTTACCCATGGTGACCTACCTATGAGTAATACTTATTGAGGTAGAGCCCATTTCGAGGCTCTACCAAAGCATTCCTTTCAAATTCAACCAGATGTTAAGTGCCCTTTTTTAGAACCTCTTTTATGATGAAAGGTATGAACCACATGGGTTTGAATTTTCCTGCCCCCAGGGGGTCCTTATCTTGGTTGCCTTCAGAGAAAATCCGAGGATGAACAGACCTATCATAATGACACTTGAATTTATGTTTGTGAGCCTCGTTGGCTAGGGCCGCATCACGAAACTGCTCATTGATTTGCTCAAGGTATAATAATCGTTCTTCAAGTGGAGAAGTATCTGGCAATAATTGTACTACCAACTTTAGGGACAGGATCTGACATTCGATAGGAAAGACTGCTTCCGGCCCGTAAACGAGTTGAAAAGGTGAGAAAATGGTTGCAATATTAAAAAACGTTTGGTAAGCCCATAATGCCGAGTATAACATCAAATGCCAATTTGACTTGGCTAAGTTGATCATTTGTTGTACAATGGTCTTAAGAGATTTATTTACAGCTTCCACCTGGCCATTTGCTTGGGGATAGTAGGGTGACAAAATTTCTTGCCATAACCCAAGCTTTTATGTTAACTTGGTCATCATCTGGTTCTGAAAGTGACTTCCATGGCCAGTGACAATATCTCTCGGGACACCAAACCTTGCTATTATCTGGTTGAATAAAAAGAGAGTCGCAGTCTCTCCATCATCTTTAAACGTTGGCATAGCTTTGACCCACTTCGTGAAGTAGTCTACAACTATGATGATATAACGGTGCCCCCTTGATGAAGGAGGGTTGTATGTAGTGTAATCAATCCCCCACTTGGTGAAAGGACCAATAGTGATGACAATAAACATGGGAGTGGGATGTTCCCTCATCTTCTGAGAGAATATCTAGCACGGGTGGCACTTCTTGATTGATTCAATACAATATTTGATTAGTGTCGGCCAGAAGTAACATGCTCGTAAAATATTTTGGGTTGTTTCAAACCCAGAAAAATGACTGCCAAAGTCTCCAGTATGGAAATCATTAATCATGATAACTTCTTCTTTGTGAGTGAGACATCGACACATGATGCAATATACACCTCGACGATACAACGTATCATCAAGTATGGGATAATTCTTACCCTGATGGCGTATACGTCGACACTCATCACGAGAATCAAAGGTGGGGCACTTCAAAGTTTGGAGATAGATAAGTATATCTCTGTACCAAGGATCCGAAGATCTGATCAAAAACATATCTCCTCTGATAGGCGACTCTTCAGGCACAACATCACCTGACTCAACCAGAAGTTCTAAAATAAGTTCTGCGAAGACCAATGACTTTTTGGATTTCGTTGAAACGAAATCTAAGTCAAACTCCTGGAGGATGACTATCAATATACTGATATTTCTGCCTATTACCCATCATGTCAACATGTATTGTAATGGATTCATGACAGCAATGACGGTGGTCTTGCGAAACAGAACATAATGACAGAACCATTGAACAGCATGGACTGCTGCCAACACAAGTTTTTCGATATGAGAATAATTGAGTTTCGGTCCTATTAGAACCCTATGTAATAGGGGAATCAGTATTCTAACTCTATCTATCTATTTCAAGAGCTATTCTTTTCCTCATTACGCAGGGTGAAGGCGGAAGAAAGCGCTCGACACTGTCTAAGCATAAGATGAATACTTGCACATGAGATTCAAGGCGAATTCCGGTGCATTTTTAGAAAAAATTGTAAATTGGTTTGAATGGAATTTTTTTTATTCTTGTGGGTAAATACACGGTTTGGTTTATTAGCCAAAATTGGCCCCTCAGCCTTTATGCAGAGTTTTAGTATGGTTTATCAAAATATAAATATTTTGACAATATTTTTAGCAAACATTATATTGGCCTAGGGACAACACCCGAATAATCAACACCAAGGAAAAGCACCATTTCACACACCAACAACAAACACACAAGCCATCGCCAAACTCCAAAGCAAAGCCTTGGGCTCACTTCATCGAAAGACCATATCACGGTTGGCTCATATAAACACCCAAAGCTCAAGTTACTGCATGCATGTGGGATTAATTACCAAAACTTTAAAAATAAAACACAGAGTTACTCTGTGCGCCCAGGTGTCGACCAAAGTTTAGGTGTCGAGTATAGCACCCAAGCTCCAGCACAAAGCCACATGGAGTAACAACACATCAAGCACCAAATCATATGTCCATTGTTAGAGACCAAGCCTGAGAAAATCTCGATGGATGATAGTTCATCCATAGCAGAAGCTTCATCAACAAATTTTTTGATTCTTGCTGAGGAATCCAATCACAAGGGAAAATCGATTGTTGAATTCTGTCGGGAATCATTAAGGGATTTCAATCCTATGGTCCATGTCTCTGGTGAAAAAGAGACATATCTACCAAAATTTCTGGACAATTTTGATGTTATTGTTCTTGGGCGTGCCTCAGTTATTGTGAAAAAGTTGTTAATGGTAGTGTCTTCAATGGTGATGAACCTGAACAACAAAACCGCAACTTGAAAATGGCGAAAAACAAACAACAAACACTACTTGAAAAATGCCTAGTTCGAGGGTATTGAGACTTATAATCTACCATTGTAATACGGAAACACCTATGACATCATAGCAGTCGAGAGTTTCTTCTTACCAAATATTTGTTCCCAACTAAGAACTATAGGGCACCAAGCAATGCTAGTTGTTAATGGCGAGTCCTAGAACTACAGGGTACCCTTCAACTATTTATTTGCAGGAGACCAAAAAACAAATTGGGTTGGCAGCCCTTAACTCAACTTACCTGCAAACCCCTGCCACAAACAAGAGTAGGCTTGTTTGTGTATCAAACAAACACAATATTTTTAGACACAAGACCACTAGCCTATACTACATGAACTGCAGGGCATCAATTTCACCTGCAGCCCCTGTGACAGATGAAAAACCAATGACTGGAGATTCATTCATTCATCCTCACTCAAGGGAGTTGGTTGCATACCAACCTATATTTCCTTTTGAGGTATTGTCTGTGTGGCTTGGAAGAAAACCTCAAGACATAATTAAGCTGGACGCAAATGAAAATCCATATGGTCCACCACCATAGGTTATGGAAGCGTTGGGGAATATGGAGTTTCTGTATACATATCCCGATCCAGAGAGTCGGTGCTTACGAGCAACACTTGCTGAGGATTCAGGTCTTGATGCATCTTATTTACTTGTAGGATGTGGAGCAAATGAACTTATTGATCTCATCATGCGATGTGTGCTTGATCCTAGTGACAAGATCATTGATTGCCCACCCACATTTACTATGTATGAGTTTGATGCTGGTGTGAATGGGGCAACTGTGATAAAGGTTCCAAGACTATCTTATTTCAGTTTGGATGTTTTCTGGTATTATTGAAACTGTGAAGAAAGAGAAGCCAAAATGCATCTTCTTAACTTCTCCAAACAATCCAGATGGCAACATTATTAACGAGGAGGACCTTCTGGTGATTCTCCACCTAGATCAAAAGATGAAAGCATCGACATGGTTGAAGAACCCATGGCTATTGACAAGAGTGTTTCTGTAGTTGACCCCTTGTGAGAGTTGATTTGAATGTCTGCAAGGTTGGATTCTCTATTTTAAATACTCATATTGATGACAAAGTTGATGGTATTGTAGCAGTTCATGAGAGTGTCTCTAAGGTTGAGGTCCCTGTAACTGTTAATGGGAGTGTCTGCATTGTTAAGGACATTTTAATAGGTTATTAAAGTGCCTACAAGGTTGATTCCTCTGAGGTAGTTGATGAGAGCACTTGCAATGTGAAAGACACTGTAGCAATTAGTCAGAGTGTTCGTATGGTAGACTGTCATGTGGATGTTGATCTGAGTGTCTACAAGCCGGATGCTATTGTAGTTGTTGATGCATGTACTGACATTGGGAATGGCCTTCCTCTTGGTGTTGTTGTAACAACTCCAGAAATTTCCCAAGTGTTAACAAAACGATCTCACTGTGTTACTTTTGGTGGAAATCCAGTCTACACTGCTGGTGGCCATGCAGTGCCTAAAGTTTTAGACAAAGAAGAACGACAAGAATATTGTACTGTTGTGGGTGCTCATCTAATCAACCGTTTAAAAGAACTTCAAGAAAAATATGAAATCATTGGAGATGTAAGGGGAAGAGGTCTAATGGTTGGGGTTGAGCTTGTAATTGATCGAACTTCAAAAACACCAGCCAGAGGAGAGACTTCACTTGCATTTGAGAGGATGAAATTCTGGTAGTGTTGGTTGGAAAAGGGGGAATGTATGGAAATGTCTTCAGAATCAAGCCTCCAATGTGCTTCACGAAGGAAGATTCTGAGTTTCTTGTGGATGTTATGGACTATTCACTGTCAAAACTTTAATTTACTTTCCACAGTTTGGGATAGGTTTGTACTTTGTTTCAATGAATCTTGTTTGCATCCTGAAGATAGATTTCCATGTAGTGGTTTAAATCACAGTTTCCTGGGATCATTGGAGCTGAGGCTTATATTGCCAGCCTGTTACTGGATTTATTATATTTATGATTGAAGGGTGCTAGTCCCTTGCGGCCTCTATTTCTAAATGATGCATGATTGGCCAAAGAACAGTGCACGATCCATGTGGAGCAGTTAGACAGAGGTGGCATAGTATCCTTGTTTTGAGGCCTTTTTTAAATACAACTTGCAGTCAAACACCAGATCAGCCAGAGCAGATCAATGATCCAAGATTTGAGGCAATGGTTGAGAAATATCAGGGAACACATGGTAGAGAGTGGATTCGCCAACAAAACTTAACAAACCTCCAATGTTCCAGATGTCAAGCAACAATTACCGAATTGAATTTTCCTTTGATTTGTTGTCTTGTTTGTTTTAGGAGACAATTGACATGTGTCAATCTTTCTAACTGCTTTTCTATTTTGAGAAAGAAGAGGTAAAGTGTGATTCTGGGGGGAAGATTGAGAGATTTTATTATTTATGCAAATGTAAAAGACAAACAGAGGTTCGGGCTGAGTAGGAGAGGTTTAGACCTGTGTAAATTTTCCCATTGGTTCGATCTGTGTGAGGGGGTTCGACCTGTGGGAAATTTTTTCCCCTTTTGCCGGACAGTGGGCTGTGTTTGGCCAAAAAACATTTTATGTAATCTTTAGATGACTGATCAGTAATAGACATGTTTTTTACAGGATTCCTGTGCGAAGGTGTTGGTGGCGTTTCCCTTCTTTGTTAAGTTTTTTCTTGTTATCATTTTGCTTGTTTTCAATTTCTCATTGTTAGAAGATAGTAACAGAGAAGAATTTATTAGCAAATACTCTGCATCTGATCTTGTGATAATCTTTATGTTTTCTTCTGAAGAACAGTTTATGAATTCTTAACTGCTCATTTGCTCGGTTTTTTCTCCTCTAGTTCTTCCTCAAATCGACACCATTCAAACTTAATTCGATCCAACATTTTCTCTACCTTTCCCTATGTAAGAACTTTGTCCAGATCTGAGAATGAATCACATATTCAAGAACAGACCCCATTTTCCCAATGGCCCTCTTTGTTGTCCCAAAACAACCATTTAAAAACCCCAACCCCATACTTTCATAGCTAGCCTAAAATCCATCCCATACAAACCAAGTTAAATCGAAAAGAGAGATCCCTCTTTGAGTCTTAGAGGGCTAGATCCAAGATTCCAAGTGGTGTGAGGTTACCTCTGTGATTGCCTCCGCAACCTTAGGCATATTAGAGAGCGCTAATAGGTCCTACGAGGCCTCGAATCAGGTAATAAATCACATATTCTAAGAACAAGTCATCTTCTTGAACTGAGACCATGTCGATGGTTGACTTTGTCGCAGCCAGATATAATAATAAATATTTGTTATAGTTAGGTGGAAGAAGCAAAGGGGAAGTCATGAGGGCATGTTTCAATGCATCGAAAGATCATTGAGTGACATTGTCCCAATGAAAAGGAACGTCTTTATTCAGTAAGTGGGTAAATCCCTTTGTGATCTCGGCATAGTTGGCGATGAAACGTCTTAAAAAAATTTCCTTGCCTTGTAGACTTTGAAGTCGAAGAATTGTGCATGGGGGAGGCAACTGAATTATTGCATCAACCTTGAAAGGATCCACCATGATCCCTATTGTTGATACTATGAAACCTAACAAACGTCCTGATGTTACACAAAAGCTTCACTTGTTTGGATTCAAGTGAATATGGAAGTAGCGAAAACGCTCAATGATAAGTCGGAGTTTTGTGGGATGATTCATTCTCTTGTGAGATCAAGATGCTAAATCATCTAAATAGGCCTCAACTATATGCTTGAGGTCATGGAAAGAAAAAGACATGGCCCGCTGAAAGGTCACTCCAGCATTTTTGAGACCAAAGGGCATCTTACGATACGCGAATGTACCCCATGGACAAATGAATTCCATTTTTTGCTGGTCTTTGGGTTTGATTTGTATTTGATTATATCCCGAAAAACCATCCATGAAAGAGAAGGCCTCGCAACCCGCACATTCATCAATTATCTGGTCGATGAATGGTGTGGGAAAATTATCTTTTGGACAGGCCTTGTTCAAATCACGGAAGTCTGTACATACACGAATTGTGCCTTGTTTTTTATTGACCAACACAAGATTCGACACCCATTGGGTCAAATGGATAGGATAGATAAAACTAGATTTTAGCAGTTTCTCAACTTCAACCTTAATGGCTGTTGCTTTCTTGGGATTAAATGGATGAAGCTTCTGCCGAACAGGCTTGGCATTTGGATAAGTTGTGATTTCATGTTCAACTATTTTTGGATCGATGCCTGGCATTTCCTCATAAGACAAGGCAAAAACATCACAGAATTATTTAAATAGATCTGTGTAGATTTGAATCTCTCTGGGGGAGTAGTCAGCTGTGATGAAAACATTCTCCATGATGCCAAGGGTTCTGGAGATATTGATCGGTATGGTTTCAGCTATGGTTTCCATATTACCCTCAGCATATACCTCGTGTGTAGCTAAGGGATTAATAGGACAAGACCTATCTCCAGTCATAGTCAAGGTGAATTCTCTAGCTTTGACTCTGCTTAACTCTGGGAAGAAGTATGATCTGTGATGAAGATCATCCTAGGGTTTGTCCAGACTAGTCATTACTTCAATTACTACTTCATCGGAGGGAAAGACTAAGTCTAATGAATCAATGTCAGCAAGATAACCTTGAGCCTAAATAGGCTCTAGAAGCGGATCTAACTCTTGTGCAGGGGTGGGATCTATGTTGGCTGAAGCTTGTTGGACTAAAGAGTACGCCACTTCAGCTGTGTACAAGGACATGGACATGCCCGGGTGCCCTGTCCCATCCATAGTGGTCGATGGGGAAAGAAGTATCCACGGATCATTGAAGTAAGTCATGCAAAATGATGAAACTTGGAAAATCTCAACCTTATAGTGGTCAGATATGAACTTGAAATTTCCTTGAGGGAGTGGGTAATTGAAGGTACCCATCAAATATGGGCACAAACCAACCCCTACGTTGACTACACCTGGTTGAGGATTATCAATCATTGGGACCGTGAACACCCCTAATAAAGGGTCAGGTCTAGAGAAAGACAATTGATCAATGGTCACAATCTGGTCCTCGTGTGGAAACAACAAGACCCAGAAAACTGTAGCAACCACTACTTGCATGGCATAAGTCCAACTCCTTCCTAACAAGAGATTGTAGTTGAGGGATGCATTGACTACTTCTACCTCGACGCACATGGTCTTCCCTCTTAACTGCATGGAGAAAGAGGGAATGATACCATGTGGTCGGAAAGAACAACCTTCGAAAGAAGTGAGAAGAGTAGGTGATGGAGACAAAATGGGCTCGCCAATGGCCTTCCAACAAGCCAACGACATAACGCATGTCGAGGTGCCCTCATCAACCACCGTGTGGAAAATATTTCGAGTACTTTATTTCGAGGGTGAGCCACTACTATCTTAAATGCTACGTGGTAAGGCAAACAAGTTTTTGAGTTAGTTGTATCCAACATGATGGTACCCGGATTACAAGTCTCGGTAGACCCTAAAGCAGTTAACAAATCTTTCCTCTGGGAAGGGAAGCTTTGGAGGCCCCCCTAAGCAGACATCGCACAAGGGGTTTGAGACAAATCTTCCACCATAGAATATTTTTGGGAGGCCCTTGTGTTTGGGTTGTGAGAAGATTTTTTGAATGCACCTTTTGGAATGTGTGTCATTGTTTCACCCAAAGTCTTCTCAATCTGTAGAGGAAGAGATAGGAGTTCAACTTCTTTACCATTCTCAAAAGTGCTTGGTTTACTATAGTCATGCGCTCTAATCGATATAAAAGCATCACCCTTCATCATATACACATTCGCGGATGCGGGATCATTCGAGGACGAAAAGGGTCCTTGACTGCTCCCTTCCACACCTGGAGAGGCTTGGGTTAGGTTTTTCCCATGCTGAAATTGATTGGTTAACACAACATGCTATTGCTGTGTCACAAACTTTTGGGCCTCTGCAAGCTGAGGAAATTGGTGGGGCAGGTGGTCTTCCACGCATAGGTTTCACAGATACCTCACCTTTCGTTTCTCAGTGTTTCCCCCACTATCATTATTAGTGGGTTTCTTATCCCCCTTACCCTTCTTTCGTTGATTTTTCTTTCCTTCAGGCTGTTAGGTGGCCTTTGGATTTGTCGATTGCACTGTGTGTACATCCAATGTTTTAGTAGGGGGAGTAGCCAAAATAGTAGTTTGGTCAGCCACTGTGTGTTGTATAGACAATTGTTGCAATTGCTTCGTCAATTGCCCAACAGGCTTTGTTTGTGTTGAACCAACAATACCATCGGCATGTGGTCCAACTCTCTGTCTGGTTTTATCAATTATTGAGTGTGGCGCATCTGGAAAGATATCATATAATAAACCAGACTAAGAATAGATTAGCTTAAGCTGTTGAGCTCTCATGATGGCATCTTCTTCAGAAAATACTCCCTAGGTCGCGACGTCTTTGGATAATTGTGGGACCAAAGACTTAAGGAACCACTTGAGTAGGAATGTTGGTGAGACTGGCACCTTAATTAAACTCTTTTGGCATCTCCATTCTCGGATGTGATCAAATATATGGTCTACTTTTGTCTGTGCAAAATTGGCCAACAATTATGTGTCAGTGTCATATCTCACAGGTAATTGGAAATGGTTTAGGAAATTCATTGCCAATTCGCCGAAGGAAGAGTATCTTGAGTGGTCAATCTCAATTTACCATTTTGTGACACTCCCAATGAGAGTACATTGAAACAATTGCAACTGTATGGAGTCATCTTTCAATGCATTAGATGAGAACCAAATATGGAAGGTTGTCACATGATCTCTTGGATCTTCGTTAGGATTGGCTTTGAACTTTGGTATGTTCGAAGGTAACTTCGTCGGCATAGGGGGCCAATGTAGATCGTGACAGATAGGGTCATTCAACAACCTTTTCAAGTATGGAAAATGCAAGGTTTCCAGGAAAGGTAGTTGGGGTTGTTGGTGATAACCTGGGAAAAAGGGACCTGGAGTTTGACTGGCACCAGGTTGCCAGGAAAAGTTTGGCTGCTGGCCTGGGTTCTAGTAAAAACCATGGCCATGACCAATGTATGGATTTTGCGTGTGAGGAGACATCATCGGATAATTTGTAGAATAGGACATATATGGTTGGGCATGCATTACATTCGAAGGACTTTGGGAAGGGTTGCCCTGTTAAGAACCAAACATCAATATAGCATAGAAAAACCTCAGGAAAAGTACTCAACACCTTGAAAAAGAGATAATTTCAGATAATAAGCCTCTTCGAGGGGGAAACCTCCTTTTACCCCACTTACATGTTCAAGTACAAGATGATTCAAAATGAAAATATCTCCTTGGTATATATAGGAGACTAGGAGGTATAATTACAACTAATGGCCTAAAGCTGACATAAATAAAATAACATTACTAATATAATATTCCCCAATTAAGAGGTAATGAGCTTAGCATGCCCCTCCCCTTGAGACAAGTGTTGTCCGCAACTCTTGAGTAACTCTGGATGATTTTGTATAAAAGACTCATCTTCCCAAGTGGAATCTTCAGCTGGTAGTTTCCTCCATTTAATGAGATACTCTGAAATGGATCTATTCCTCAGCTGGTGAATTCTTGTGTTAGTGATGGCCTCAGGCTCCAATATGATTTTTCCTTCCTTGTCAAGTTCTGGAAATATAGTTTGAAATGGGATCTTGTCAGCTATAACCTTCTTTAAGCATGAAACATGGAAAACTGGGTGTACTCATGAAGATGCAGACAACTCCAATTTGTATGCCATAGTACTAATCTTTTGCAACACCTTATAAGATCCATAGTACTTTGGTGATAATTTATTATCATTATTAGATTGATTGAGGGACATCTGTTTGTATGGTTGTAGTATTAAAAACACCCAATCCCCTACCTCAAAAATTCTTTCACTATGATGTTGATCTACTTGTTGTTTCATGCGATTCTGTGCCATGGTCAGGTTGTCCTTTAAGATTTGGAGAATTTGTTGTTGATTCTCGATGTGATCTTCCACTGCTTGAACCTTAGTTTTTATTTTAGAGAAGAAGTGATGGAAGGAGGGTGGTATCCTTAAAGTGCCATAAATGGTGTCATTTTTGTTGCAGTTTTAAAGGAAGTGTTATACCACCATTCTGCCAAGGGTAACCATTTG
>JASDQU010946957.1:0-23175 GCA_032191745.1 Picea mariana
ACCTTAAATGCATTCTCCAATGATTTGGGTTCCCAAAGGCGAACCTCATGTTGAATGTTATCCTTTAAAGTTCCTATGAATACATCAATCAAGTGCTCATCTGGAATATCAATTACCTTTATATTTAATCTTTGGAAGTTCTCAATGTGCTCGGTAACTGAACCCTTTTGCTTAAGATTTATCAATTGGCTAAAGAAGGTATTTCTCCTTGTATCCTCATAATGTTCTATCATTTCTTTCGTGAAAATTTTCTAAGTGACGAGTGATTTGTGAGAACAAAGCCATCGATACCAAACAAAATGATTAGGTTCTAAATATAAAGAAGCAATTTGTACCTTTTGTGTATGTGGCACATTATGGAGATCAAAGAATTGCTCCATCTGAAGTATCCATGTGATTGGGTCCTTGTCATCAAAATTTCTCATGTCAATCTTAGGAACGTGGTTGGTATTCAAACTAAAGTTGGAGTTTCTCCATTCTTGATTCACCTTACTTGTGTCCACATCATGAATTTCATGGGATGCATTTTCACTTTCAGGTGTCTTCTTTGTTACAAAATTTTTCAATACTTCCATGATCTCCCCTTTTAAGCCATCTATCTTAGTATCCAACTTATCTTCCATTGAATCCATCTTAGTATCCAAATTAGATTCCATTGAATCCATCTTATTTTGTAGTTCATTTATGTCCATACTCATTTCTTCACCTTCATCAAGAGTCCAGGTAGGATTTTCTGGAGGCTTATTTGGTGTAGAAGTTCCCTTTTTGGGTGGCATGTTGGCCAAGTATCACTTTTGAACCTTGATTTGTAGGTGGTTCTACTAGACAATATTTCTTCTATTGTATCTCCCAATTTTTTGCCCTTCTGGGTATGAAACTTTATATTATGTATTTCTCTGATATTTCTTCTCTGTAATGCCACAGGTCTGATCAAAATTGGATGTGCCAAGTGGAATTTACGGTAACTTCCCCACAACTTGCTGATTTTTGGCCTTTCCAGGAGATCTCACTTGTATAGTGTTCCCCACACAAAATAATTGATATAAAATTCTGAAACTCACACCCAAAATACTATGGACTGTCCACGATCCAATGCAACTAGTCCCATGCAATTTGGATACTCTAGGAATAATTTATGATTGTTTTACCTGGAACAACTTCTTGAGACAAGTCAATAGGACTAGTCAGATACCCTATCTTACACAGGGTGTATCTACAAATTTAAGATTACCCAGAAGCTGAAAATTTTACCATAGATACATTACTAATTTTGGTAAATGGCCTCTAGAGGTCAGGGTCTGAAACATTACAGAAAATTTTTTATAGCAAAAATTCCACAATGACTCATTTCTGGATGATTCCAGAACCCTATCTTGTACAGGATGTATCTCTGAAAGTATAAGGCCTCAAGAGATGAATTTTGAACCCAACGTACATTGATCCATATTATAAATATCCTCCAAGACGTTCCTTCTGAAACGTTGTAGAAAAAAAGTTATAGAAAAAATTCCACGGTGTCTAAGATGTAGCAGCGAAACCCCAAGACCTTGATCTCTGATACCATATGTTAAGAACCAAACATCAATATAGCATAGAAAAACCTCAGGAAAAGTACTCAATGCCTTGAAAAAAAGATAATTTCAGATAACAAGCCTCTTCGAGGGGGAAACCTCCTTTTACCCCACTTAAATGTTCAAGTACAAGATGATTCAAAATGAAAATGTCGTCTTGGTATATATAGGAGACTAGGAGGTATAATTACAACTAATGGCCTAAAGCCAACATAAACAAAATAACATTACTAATATAATATGCCACAATTAAGGGGTAATAAATAACATTACTAATCTAATATGCCCCAATTAAGGGGTAATGAGCCAATATTAGGGCTTAACAATAGCCCACATACATTGGGATTTGTGCCAGAAAATAAAAAATAAGGTCAGGTTTCCATGTCATGACAGGAGATCTCTAATCCCTGGCCTTCCATATACTAGAAATGTTCCAACTTGGCCCTTCAGTTGCATCCTGAAGGCTATAAGAGAACAATTTTGACCTATGGAAAAAGAGGATAAAACATTCAACATTGAGAGCAAAGTTACTCTGGAGAAATTGTTTCATATTGAGTCTGCATCCCTATGTCCCTCAAGTCTAAACACAATGTTCAACCCCCAAGCTCTTTCCCTATTGTTGTGAGGACCTCATTGAATCTCTCATATAATCTTTCCTTTGGTGGAGGATTGAAGTGGTGGAGACCTAGGTGGAAGGAAATTGGTTTCCTGGTTTCGAACCATGCTGACACAGAAGTCTGTATGTTTGTCACTTCTGTTGATCAATTATTAATAGAAATACTCCTTTCGCGTCCTATTGATATCTTGAAAATATATGATTATTATCCATGGGCATCTTTGTAATGTTTATTAATGGACTATTCTATGTGATGTGCTAACCACTTTTATATTATCACTATATACTTGCTCTGCTTGTTTGTTGAGAACTTCGTACAGGTATAAAGCTTTGGGTCAAAGTGCTCAACGATGGAACATCATCACACGTTGGATCGAGGTAGGTCTATTTATTATATTACGCATTAGTTTATATAGTATATGTTGGAATTGAGTTGACTTCTGCAGTCATACCTGTCTGTTGTGGTTTACCCTTGGCCATAGAGAGTTTTTCCCTTGTAACAATTTCTTAGTGCTAAGAGTCAATGATAAAAAATCTACATTTTGGGAAAAAGTTAGCTAACAAACAAAGCTAGATCCATAGCCAAGGATTAAAATTAGTAGCCAGAGCCACAATATAGAGCCGTAGGTAGGGACTAGAGCTAGTATCTACAGGAAGATTCATAGTTTTTGGTACGAGACATAGTCAGAGCCATGTTCTAGATAAGTAGACATAAAACATATTGATCCAAATTGGCTTCCTTGGGATTTTAGTGACCAAAAATCCTCTCAATGGGGAGGTGTGATTCAAAGTGGATCCAAACCAATGAATGGATAAGGATCAGTACCTTCAATCCAATTTAGAAATTAATGAAGGTTAAGAAATATATGTAAATAAATGCAACTGTAAAGTTAAATAAGAAAAAAATGAATGTGAGATGAAAAAACACAAATAAAATAAAATAGGAGAGAAGGATAAGGAATGAGAAATGAAAGGTCAACCTATTGCCCTTGTCATTACCCCAAATCTCCCTATTTCCTCATGATTATTCATTCTCAAAGGGTTTTTTGATCAAGGATATGAGGATGGATAGAGAGCCAACAAAGCATTATAACCATAGATTGTTGAAATAGATTGAGCCCCATTCGAAGCTGGTTTTCCCAATTGGGTTTCCAAGGTAAATATGGTGTTGATTGTGTCTTGAATTTCTTTAAGTTTTCATTGTGATTTTGGAATCATGTTTTAGTTTTTGTTTTAATGTGTTCCAATGAATAGAGAGAATATAAGTGAGATGGATATGCGAATAAAATTGTGGATTTACTTCATTAATGGTTTCCTTGTCTATCAAAGAATATAAAAACTTTATTTCTACCACCATAGGATGCATTTCCAAACCTAGATATTTATGGTTGTTATCTCAGATCCATTGCACCTTTGTAAAAGTTTTTATTTTGGTTTAATTCAAGCTTTTGGGTGAACTTCTCTTTCCTATAGGCTCAAAATCCCCCCACACTCTGCAATTTCACTCATATGGTTGTTTTTTATAATTACTAGGAAAATCCAAACTGTGATTAAATATCCTTGGATGAATTTACATCCCCCTAGGAAAACTCACTTTTTCCTATGTGAATTTATATCTCTCCATTCATTTTAATGAGTGTTTGGATGTTTTAATCAATTATTAGGCATTTTAGTGAGTGGTTAGATGCTTTAATTAGTTGGTGTACATTTTAAAGTGTGGGTTGATATTTTAATCAGTTGTTGGGTGTTTTAATGAGTGGATGGATGTTTTAATCTGAATTTCCTACTCTATATATGTAAATAGTTTTTGAATTTTGTTAATGAGGAAATTCTAGAGATTTTTGTAAGTATTTATTTCACTAGGAGCACACAGTTTCAAGGATCTTTCTTCAAAACATTGTTACACTTGAATTTTGTGCCTGCTAAAGCATCAAATGTATATTAACTTACTGTAATTAGCCATATTTTTGAAAAAAATCTTATTTTTTTAAGGCATTCTAAAGCAGTTGCTCTTGAAACTCTTCACCGCTGTATAAGGAAGTGATACCATAACTATCAAGCCTAGCGGTATCTCATACAATTTTTCCAAGAAACCTGAGTAAGTGAGTCAAGTGTCTTTATCAAAGAGTAACAAGGAGGTCTAATTAGGGGTTAGTCATGAAAACATCACTATAACTACAAAAGAAGAAAGTGAGTTGAGCCTAGAGATACCTTTATGTTCTTTCTCAATGGTACCATCGACTACACACTAAATAGATTGATTATATCATCTCTTTACATAGGCCACGTCCTCTTAAGTACCCCTTACATCAGGACAATCACTAAGTGATATAACGAAAATTCATCCTCTAACATAAATACGATCCCAATTGAAAAAATAAAGAAAAAGTTGTTTTCAGAGTTGTCTCCCCATGTTCTTGAATAAATCAATTTTATACTAAAATCTTAAAAGATGGAGGGCCAGTCTTTGAGGGTGTAAGAGGTTAACCCATTGGGATACTTAAAAACTTTGCTGGAAGCGGGTACCGACCTATGGTATGACTAGGTAAACCCGTCAGAGTACTGAACAAGCTTACTGGCAGCGAGGCATTCTACCTAGCAAGGATGGTAATTTGACAAAAAAATAAATAATAAATTTAAACTTGTCGTGGTGTACAACATTACTTGCAGACAAAGTTGACATGAAGTATGTGTGGTTAAGCTACGGTTAATGAACTCCATAGACTTTCCATTGGGAAATAACTCTAAGACTATATTGAAACTCTCTTGCCTACCTATTCTTATCTATATATAGGATCTCTTATCCTATAGGTGGGGTCATCTTATAACCATTTCGTCAGACCAATATGTGAAATTTATCTTGACACTAGACATACTATAAATCTTCGGCTATTGGGGGAACTGACTGGTTTCCTATAATTTTGATTGTGAGGTGTCACAATACTTAGGTGTAGGGGAGGGGTTCATGAGCTGACAAATGAACATTGCCTAGAGATATAAATCTTTGCAAGAGTTTTTGTGTTATTTCCATGATACATGTTATTACATTAATATTCATCTTATTTTTGAAGTGTTAAACTCTTGTGTGCTATAAATTAATGAACATATACTTAATAGATCACTCTTTATCGGCTTACCTTTCATTACAAGTTGTACATTGTAGGATTGACAAGTACATGTTTTATGCTTGATATAACCTAATCATTGTAGGTTTGACATTATATGTCATATGCAAGAAGATTGAGTGAGCATGGTGGAAAAATCAACAACAATGGAGCATTCTACCTCTGCTCATTAACCACTGTTATTGTAAAAAACATTTCAAATTTGCAGCTATCCATTGCAAGAGGTGAAAATGTATTTAACATAGAGGTGTCATATGAAGTGTCGTATGAGATGTCGAACAAAGTACCCTATGAATTACACACCAATAACTATCCTAAATTCCAGGTAACTAGGAATCAATGACATTCAATTGAATTGGTTGTAGGAAATTTATTGAAGATGCTTTAATATGTTCATGATCAAATGTCCAAGACAAAAGACTTGTACATTGATCTAACTACACATCATTACATTTCCCCCCAAAAACGAGCCTTCGAATTCGAAATTGTCCACACATGGCAGCTTGTGTGCACATGTGTGCAACCAACTCCACCATAGGCACATTCAAATTCTGGCCGGGTAACCTTTATCTCAATTTTCCCTTGCCATTTGTTTTTCCCTGCGTTAAGAAATCATGCCCAACCTCTCCCATTTCTTCCCCTGTTTGAATTACGCTTGGCCCGTGCCTAATTTTTGTCATCTCTTGGCCCAATCACACCCTTTCCTGTTGAATTTCGCCTCTGCCACAATGCCCAAGAGGTATCAACCGTCTTCCTATGAAGAAGTTTTTTCCATTCCCGAGTTTTCACAATGCAAAGAAGTGTTTTTGCGTGCAGGATGGGGAGAATTTTTGTCTAACTTGCAGGGCCATGATGACGGCCTCTCCATGCAATTTTCCCTCGGTTTCGATGGGAAGAAAAAACACATGGGGTATCATTTCATTGAGGTCTCAGAAGAGTCAATTGTTGTAGCTACGAAGCTTCCAAGAATGGGAGATAGATGGTTCAAAAACCACCAGCTCCTGCGCTCAAGTTATAACAGGTTTTTTAAGATCAAATTCTAGAACATTTTAGTAGAAAAAAGATATTCTAGGGAGTGGATAAAGGAGGAACTGATCAACCCTCTCATCATCATCATGAGGTTGATTACACACGAAGGTAGATATTCCACTTTCAAAGCTTTTCATTTCAGATTGCTAGCTCATTTTTAGTTCAACAAACCTTTGAACTTCCCCTTCTATTTTCTAAAAATCTTGGAGAATATGTCCTCTCAAGTGAGGAAGAATGTGAATAACCCCCACAACATTCTCTTTCACCATGGCTTGATCAAACTCCTTGTTATATCCAAATTAGAGAAACAGGGGAAAACTTGGGATGCATTTATCTATCAATTTGCAAACCCTCACTTGACAATTAAGACCAGAAAAAATCCACTTAAACTAAGAACTATCTCTCCATCCGATCGTCGCTCTCCAAGAACTCCAAATCCCTTTTCACAAACCACCTCTTTACTAGAACAATACAAAAATCTTGTTGACATCCATGTTTCCTCATTAGGTAAAAAGACCAAGAGTAAAGATCAAAAGAATCATATTGCTAACCCCCTGATGCCTTCAATCTCTCTTGATCCCACACCTAAAAATATCCAAGAAGTGATTCAACAAGACTTTCACATCATTCCCACAAATATGAGGGGATCCAATCGATTTGGTAAAGGAACCTTTAGAAAGAGTACCCAGAGCACAAGAACAAAACCTTATGAAAAACCCCTGCCTGTTTCGGACCCTATCCAACTGTCCTCCGACCTTGAGAGCCCTCACAAGAGACTTAGGGAAGTTTCTGTATATGGATTAGAGCCACTAAGAAAGAAAAAATCAGAACCTACCTCTCCTTACAAATCCTCCATCACTCCTACTTCACCCATGCCTACTCTAGATCCTAAAAATGATAGATTGTCCACATCCCTGAAAGGATCTAAGACTTCCTCTGAGATCATTGATTCTACCCCAACCATTGAGAAGCTACAAAAAGAAAATTCTCAACTCCTCCAATAGTTGGAAGAGAGGAAGAAAATAGACACACAACTTCATCATGATAATGTAGTCCTCCAACAAAGGTTTACTCCCTTCAATGGTTGGTTGATGAGATGACCAAATCCAACCGCAACCTCAAAGAACAATTGAAGCAACACAAGAGGCATAAGGCAAAGTCCTCATAGCAAGAAGGAGAAGCTTCCAAAGTTGATCCTCCTCAGAAGGCCTAGTCACGAGGGGTAATTTATTTTTGTTTGTAGTGGGACCTGCAAAATCGTAAGTGTGGTGGTAATGTTGGGCCTGAGATATGATCAGTTTTATGACAGTTATTCGATACTTTTGCTGAATGTACATATGTGTTTTTGATGGTTTTTAGAAGCTTTTTGAATAATTTTGTGCCAAAATGGTATAATCCACACCAGGTATGTATAATTCATGTTTTATATTGATCTTGAGTATAGTTATTTATGTTTTTATGTTTCCAAGGATCTAATTCACGTTTTTTGGTGTTACATGGCGAAATTGCATCAGGTTTCTGCTTTCGACACTCCGTCCGATACCCATTCCAACACTCCGTCCAACACCTCATCCTGCAAAAAAATGGTGGGCGATTTGGCAATTATGGTATTGGCATAATAAGGAACATGGGTTTTGCTTGTGCTTTCCCCCTCCAACTACTAAACTCTTGAAAACTCGATTGGGGTTGTTGAGCAGGGTGATTATTGGCTTGCCCTATTTCGGTAGTTAGGGCACCATTCATGTAATTTGTTGTTTTTAGAAGTGGTTTGACCCTACAGTAGTCAACCACTTGGTCTGTAAAACTTATAAATACCACCGTGGTGGTCATACAATAGAAAGAAGCAGTAGAAGAAGTAGAGGATTAGAGATAAATATGTTTTCCTTTGTTTTTGCTATTTTTCAATTGACAAAATTATATAAAACTGTGTTTTTGAGTTTTCATGGTAAAATTGATTTCCTAAGTTCATGGTGTGCCTTTGAGAAGTGACCATGACTGGTTGGGGGGGCCATCGGCCATGTAGTAATTTTTCTTTAAGTTATTTATGCATTTCATAGCTTAGATGTGTCTTTTTATTTCTTGTATATGAACTATTCTTTTATTTCTTTTCTTTATAATTTGATGTTGTAGTTTAATTATTTTAACTCTTTTTTGCAGGTTAGTATGAAGGCTTGTGTTAATATGCATTGATTCTATAGTTAGGAACGAATTTTCAAATTCATACACTAACCGCCTGTGCAATCAGATATTAGATTCCGTTTTATTTATGCTTTTCAAATCAAATTTAAAATAGAAGTTAAAACAGAGTAGAACACAGTTTTATTTCATGCTTATTTCAAACAAGGCTTCGGTGGATGGATAGGGTTAGTTTCAGTTTTTAATTGTAGATTTTTTATTCCATTGTTATGTAGATATTTCTTAACTAGTTGTTAGTTAATGTATTCATTAGTTTACTTTTTATATGTCACGTTTTAATTTCTGTTTTTAAGCATTTTCCTTCTTGCATTTTGAATTGTTAAAATAGATATAGGATAGTTTCACTTTATGCACTTTCTTTCCTAGAATTAGATTGCAATTCAAGTTTTTAGTTAATGTTTGAATTTAATTATGAGTTTTTCTTACATAGCATAGAAGTACAATTAAAATTTCATTATATTGTTGATGGTTAATACATGAGTAATAATTCCATGAATATGCAGGGTAATTGATGATTGTTTTTGTAATCGCTAAGTTCTCAATGGATGGTTTAATCCACACCTTTCACTTTGGTATTGAAATCAATATTAAGCTTATATCGCTTGAATTATCTTTTGTTGTTAAGTTCCATCAAGATATTATAAGACACCAGAGACATTCACACAACAACCAACACTATATTTGAGTTCTCATAGGTTAAAAGATAGTTTCTTGCTTTTGTATAGTAGAAGATAGTTGTATTGTTGTTGTAGGATAGATAGTCTTTTTCTTTGGTAGATTAAAAAAGCAGTTTTCTTATCATACATTAAAAGTTAGTTGTTAGTTCTTCCTTCATTCAATTAAATAGATTTCCTTTTATGAATTAGAAATAGTTTTGAAGTTTGAATTAAGAATAGAATTTACTTGCCTCTTAGCTTAGTTAGTTGTTCAATGAGTAGTCTTAATTAGTTTACTTGCAGTAGAAGTTATCTTAGAGTAGTTATTTTTTTGCTTTCGTTAATAGGTTAAATTGCTTACTTGTCTATTCTTCCTTTGATAGTATAGTTGCTTCTTTATTTCCTTGCTTTCATAGGATAGTTGCTCATTGAACTTAGGTAGTCTAGTTAAAGTAGTTTGCTTGTTCTATTTGGTTATTGTTATGCTTAAACAATTTCTTTTTCTTATTGTTATGATTGAACTAGTTTGCTTCAAGTAGGGTTTTCACTTGTTTTATTAGAACTATCCATCGATCCTTGGTCCAAAAGTACTTAGGTTACATAGTTTCAAGTTTCTTAGTAGGGTTTTCTTATTAGATAGCTTTGCTTGAGTAGATTAGCCTTTAGATAGTTAGTTTCTTAGTTAGACTATATTACTACTAGCCCTTCTACCTTGGAATATATGTTTCTACAACTCTAAGTTTACTTACCCCGGGTTGACAATTTAATTGAGGGTTTTTAGTGTGTTTTTAGTGCATATAGAACACCCATCACTTGTCTGTTATTTTTTTGTTTCCATCCCAAGGGTTATGTATTCAAGGGTTCTACAGACAAGGGTTTGTCCCGTTCTATATCTCTCTGATATACATGCGAGGTCCAACAGTAGTACTCGTCCCAATATCTCAGGGCACCAACTAAGGAGGATATATTGTTCCCTTACTTGTACTACCCAATTACCTAGGTACTAGAGAGTATATTCCTGAGTGATGTTCTCGGTGGCACTATAGAATTCATGCAACCGATCAGTTTATTTATGGAGGGCTTCAGGATGTTAGGCAGAAATATTGTCGTTTAATTCCGTTGTAGTATTTTCCCAACCATTTAATTTGTCAATCTGAGGTTCGTAGGCTTACAAAGCCCATGCACTATATATCTAGGACTGAAGTAGAAGTAATCTAATCTAAATTGTTGAAATGAAACTAATTTAGGAAAGCAGGAAATTGCATAAAGGAAAAACAATACAACATGTGAAGAGTTAACGACAAATAACATATGTGAGCTCACACAATAAAGCTATCTTGAATTACATAACAGTAATCAAATGACAATCATGAAAGCATAACAATGAAAGAATATGAATAAAAGCTAAGAATCCCTTTCTCTTTCGAATCTTAATGACTACTCTAATTCTAATTACATCCTAATTGAATTCTCTAATTTCCATAATTGAATTCTCATGAAGAGAGAGCACTCTCTTTTATACATGAGAGCCTTGAAGATAAGATAACCATCTCATTTTTATAGATCCACTATTCTCTCAACCTATTTTCCATTATTACAAAATATAATCCCTTTAAATCCTCACACATATCTTTCATATATCTTGGATAACATATTCCAACCAAATCTCCATGATCTTCTCCTTCGAATGGGCTTGAATTATCTCCTCAAATATTGAAATGGTGGAGGAAGTATTCGAGAATTCATTTGAATTAATCCTTCACATATTCCTACACATTACAAAGCTCACACATATTTGAGATGTATATGAAAACATGTTGATTTTCTAACATTTAATAACAAATTCCTTTTAAATAATAAAATGAATAAAGTGGAGAACAATAAGGTGAAACCCAAGTATATTTATGGAAATGATATCGTGAAAGGTTAATGGGGCGATGAAATGTGAAGAAGGATGAAGGGAAAGGTGGATGATAATAGGACATTTCTGAGCCCCAACATACCCCCCAACTTAACTTGTTGCATGTCCTCATGCAACCATGCATGGATCTTCTCAAGAAATTTTGGCATTTGAATGTTGGCTTTGAATGATAATAAATGTTTCCAGGATGGGTTCTACATAAGTAACAACTGATATTTTCTTATGGTTGGTTCTTGTGTGACATCCATGAATATAAAGAATGTTGGTTCTTGTGTTAACAACATTCATTTCGTTACTTTTTCTCTTGCTGTTATGATAATAATTTGCCCATATTTTTACTGGAAAATGTATGTTATCAATGTGAAAACATCATTGAGTGTAAGAAAACCCTTTCTTTTGTTTTGTATATCAGTGCCTATGAAGTAAAGTGCAACATAGTATCGTTGGAAATGAAATGTTGGAAAATAAATGTTCACAACTAGTAAATGAGACGAAAAAAATGGAATGATGGTCATGGAAAAATGGAGTAATGATAGTGAATAAGGTCCCATACCCCCCAACTTAACTTTTTGCATGTCCTCATGCAATGTGGCATAAGTCGTAGAAGTGAAAAATGAAGGGGAACTGGAGGAGGGAAATTTCCAAATTATTCATTTCTAGCAGTTGAGGAATTACATGATTAAAGTTTAGAAAATAACATACCTCCACTTACCCAAAATGGTGATGAGCTCTGCAATAGGAATAACGCTGATGCGAATGCTAGATCATGGAAGATGTCACTGCTATAGGATCATGTGGAAAGTGACTGTTTCTAGAGCGACGACTGTTGTCTGCTAAATCAGAGAATGTGAAGTGGAGGAATCTAAATTGTTGCTGAATGAAACATGGAAAAGAGAAAGTATGAAAGTGGAATTGTGGTAGTCTCATATGGCTGAAGTCATGCTACTGTAACTACTGATAGAGTCATAAAAAGTGTATAGTCTTTACCCGCTGCTAAACTTGATGGTACAATTCTAATCATGCAAATGAATGTGTCGATGTTGAGCATGAAAAGAAGCCATTGGATTACCGACCAATGATGAATGTCATTTAACTAATGCGAGGCAACTCACCATTGATGTCAATGAGTGCCAAGGTACCCGAGTACATCTGGCGAAGTGTGAATGAATGAGCTGATGTTGAGCCACTTGTAAGATTTGACGATCAAGGGACATTGATGTATTCCCATGATTGTCAGCGAGAGAACTTGCCATTAAGGAATGCAAACCTCCAGGTACTCAAAAATGGACTCTAGTCTATATCCCATATAAGGTGTTGAGGTCAATGGGGCAAGACTTGTTGAAAGGTTGGCCTTAAGGAATCCCACATCAGTCAACGTGAGTTTGTACAAAAGGATTTGGTAGGACTATAAATGGAAAGAACTCATGGTCAAGCAGTGTGGATCAACAGGGAAAGGAAAACAAGGCAATGTAATCATGGAAAGGGGAGTTTGTTTTATTCAAAAGGAAAACTGGAGAGGCAAAAATGAACTGAAAAAAAGAAAAGATAAAGGAAATGATGTATGCTACTCAGAAAAATAGGTGTGTGGAATCATGAAAGTTAAGGCAATGGAATATGGTTTCAACACAGGAATGATTTATCGTCTTTGAAGGAGAAATGGGACAATGTTACAGAATGAAATTGGCAAAATGCAGAAATATGGGTATCACAGCATGGTGTATCAGCATGTTCGTTGTGTAACAACAAACATCAAGATGCGCAAAAATTTGTTGTGTATCAGCAAACAACTGTTGTGTAACAACAAATGTTATGATGTGTAACAACTTCTGTTGAGTAGCAACTCCTTCAAGCTATCTAGCAAACATACTTTTCTAAAAAAAATGTTGTGATTCATCAAAATCACTCCAGCAAGGGATGCACTTGGCTGTGAACCTAAAAATCTTAGTACAAATTTCTGCATAAAAACTGTGAGATTTGCAAAAAACATATTATGCAGAAATAAATGCAAATGCAGCAAATCAAGGAAATAGTCTTGCATTTTTATACCTATTTCCCTTGCATACTTATTTTTCTTAGCTGTATCAAATTTGCATAATAACCAGTGATTGAGAATTGTCACTAAAGGCTTGGAATATTTAATATGTTGCTTTTCAAATTTATCCAAGAAATTAGTCAAGCTGCTCTAGTGATTTTAATTCTTTTCTGCATAGTCATGAATAATTAGAGCATACACAATAGTTGATCCAGTAAGTGAACACAACAATCAATCCTGTAAGTGAACACAACAGTTGATCATGTAATACAATGCCTACAAAAACATGTTAATAAGAAATTCCAAGAACATAAATAGATCACGAAAATTTTATTGTTTCGGCCTCCTTGGTTGTTCGATTCAGTCATGGCTCAAGCCTCGAACTGTAATTAATTGCACCAAATCTGCAAATTAGGCTCCTGTCCATAAAGAAATCTGCCATTTCTTCCAACTGAGCATGAGTTTGACTGTTGTTAAAAACCGTCCATCCCGAAATTGAGCTTTTTCATGCCCCAAAAAATAAAAAAATGCTCTCAAACCAAGAAGAATTTTCAAAAATTGCTCATTGTTCAGCTACATGAGACCCTTGTCCAAAAAACCCGTGTCCCGGATTTTTGAAATTCATCATTGTTTGCTCGAAAAGTGCACCCGAAGTTGATTGTCTGCAAATGGACGTTAATTGATGAAAAATTTCAGATCGAGAGTTTCTCATTGCATATATGAGCTGGGTCTCAAGATCACGATGGAGATCATGACTAGAATAAACTATTGTTGTGTCCCTATCCATATTATCAATCATCCAAATGTTTGTCAATGGATTTCATGAACGAATTAGTCAATTGATTGATCTTAGCCACTCATTATGGCTTATTTCCAGCTTATTCGTTATAACGTTTTTGCATTTTTGTAGCATGCAGTGGATAGGCATGATCCAGTTCTATTATTAATTGAGATATTTGATTGTTTTATCAGATCTAAGTTTACTGTTATTTGGCATAAATGATATCCATAAACAATAAATTGATTTGATAATAAATTCTCCAAGTTAGTGCACATCTCCACAGACTACTATGAGTATGAAAAACAATATGAATACCTAAAGAGAATCTTCAATGATTGTAATAGGGTCAAGTGATCTAGAAAATGTGGTTGGATTTGCAGAATAGTCTCTGGGATAAATGATAACAGATTAGGTATGATGACAACAAAAGAGAGATAGTCGCTTTTAGTACTGAGAGCACTGGAAATAGTCAAATATTCACGACAGTCTGCATCAACGATTTGATTATGAGGAAAGAGTAAAGGTGGTGTTCAAATCAAGATCGAAGAAGTGGGATAGAAGGATAATGTAAATGGCATAAGACTTGGGATTACATTCCACAAACCACATGCGAAAAAAATGTAGAAGACAAGCTCAAAACCATGATGTTGATCTCCTAAGAGTCCATAACAATCTTGCAATGATCAACAAATCTCCGAATGAATCGATAAAAATAAAATAAAAAAAATATGATTTGATTTGAGATCGCCCTTATCGTGTGAATAGTTTTACATAAAATCTTTCTTTTAATTCTTCGAATAGAGGCTATCTTTCTGCAGTTTTTAATGACTGATCTTTCCATATAAGTGTTGAATTTATTTTATTTTTTTTAAAGATTTTATTCCCATTAGACTTAGGAAATACAAGAAAAATGGTAGGGATTCGCAATAACTAGAATTTGCAAAGACTACGATTGGGATTCAAAATTTTAGTTGATTCTTCCACATTTTTAACTTTTGCAGGTTGCTGTGTGTAAGGATTTAATGTTGCCAACTGTATTCAATGTCAAAAGATACATCTAACAATGAGGGTGAGATATGATATTTCTACTACTCAAACCCAAGGATGAACATAGACCAGAAGTTAAAAACAAGAAGATGCATAGTTTCAACCATTGTTTCAGCATGCCACGATAGTTCAGTGGAAAAAAAAACTCATGAATTTGCAGACCATATATATATATATTTTGTTTTGTTTTATTTTATCCTAACGCCACTATTATTTTATTGTTTGTAGATCCTGTAACAATGATTGTCTCAGCATTTAAAAAAAAAATCATTGTTTTAACATGATGTAACAGCATGTCAAAATTTCACTATTTCAGCATATAAAATTTTGCTGTAACAACGACTGTATCAGCATTTAAAAAAAAATTCACTATTTCAGCATACAAAAATTTCACTGTTCAACATGTAAAAATTTCACTGTTTCAGCATGCTGTAACAACATGTCAAAATTTCACTATTTCACCATGCTGTAACAGCATGTAAAAATTTCACTGTTTCAGCATGCTATAACAGCATGTCAAAACTTCATTGTTTCGGCATGTTGTAATAACATGTAAAAATTTCACTGTTTCAGCATGTCAAAATTTCACTGTTTCAACATGTTGTAACAACATGTAAAAATTTCACTGTTTTAGCATGCTATAACAACATGTCAAAGTTTCACTATTTCAGCATGCTGTAACAACATGTAAAAATTTCACTGTTTCAGCATGTTGTAACAACATGTAAAATTTGGTTTTGTTTTATTCATCTAATTTTTTTTTGTTGTTGTGTTTATTTGTAGGTCAAAGGATGGAAGAAAAAAAAACATTCATTCTTGAAATCAATTAGGAATCCTATTTTTAGATCCTCTTGATCGCATGAAGCACAGAGGAGAGCATACTTATAAAAAAAAATTAGAGAAAAAATGTTGTTTTATTCATTAGCCTACCTACTCTATGCTAATTAGAATTAAAAATTGGTTACATATAGGAAAATTTCCAGTGGAGCCAAGCACGCAACAGTAACAACAATATGTTCAGTGGCAATTTTTCAAATGAAAGATAGAAATTTACATGAATAAACGAATTTTGTTGTTGTAATGGAAAACTAACTAAATAAAAATGAAATTTATCTAAACGAGTACTCACCTGGAACCATTGCTCGATAATTATTTCATAGGTTCATTTTTCCTCGCTCAGATCTTGCTGTAACTCCTCTTCGTCTTCCACAATCTCTTGCTTGAATGATTGCTCATCGTCAAAAGCATAGGAGTCTTCAGATGTCAAATCTTCGTCTATTCTTGGAGGAGTATTTGACTCTTTAATCCTTGTCAAGATCTCCTCTTCCAAGGAAGAGGAGATCCCAACATCTTCCAGGATCTAAGTGAGTAGTTCTAAGGTAACACTCATTGTTAAATCATATTGCGAAAAGGGGTTCTTATAGCACCCAAATCAAAATAAAAGAAAAACCGAAAATCACACTTGCTGAAACATAAAAAAAATAAAAAGTACTCTTCACAGTTGCGGAAATTGAAACGTTCCTGATAGTTGGTCGGGGAGAACATGAGCAGTCTCCATTCAAGTAGCTGTTAAGACCCCTAGAACCAACACATGTATATCATACTTGCAAACATTTAAACTAATCTTGCGAAAATCGAAATTTACACCCTAATTACGCTTGCAGGAATTGAAATTCACACTCTAGAGCTGGCAGGGAAAACATGAGGCATCTCCACTCAAGTAGCTTCTATGACCCCTTACCAACACATGCAAGAATTGGAATTTACACTACCCTACATGTCCTTACCCGTATGTCACCTCATAGTTAGGATCATGTCTAATCACACTTGCATAAATTGGAATGAAAAAGAAGCTAATACCTCAATCCATCGTGCTTCCCCGGTAATGACGCCAAAATGTTAGGCATAAATATTGTCATTTAATTCCATTGTAGTATTTGCCCAACCATTTAATTTGTGAATCTAAGGTTCGTAGGCTTACGAAGCACACACACTATATATGCAGGACTGAAGTAGAAGTAATCTAATCTAAATTTCTGAAATGAAACTAATTTAGGAAAGCAGGAAATTGTATAAAGGAAAAGAAATACAACATGTGAAGAGTTAACGACAAATAAAATATGTGAGCTCACACAATAAAGCTATCTTGAATTACATAATAGTAATCAAATGACAATCATGAAAGCATAACAATGAAAGAATATGAATCAAAGCTAAGAATCCCTTTCTCTTTCGAATCTTAATGACTACTCTAATTATAATTACATCCTAATTGAATTATCTAATTTCCATAATTGAATTATCATGAAGAGAGAGCACTCTCTTTTATACATGAGAGCCTTGAAGATAAGATACCCATCTCATTATTACAGATCCATTATTCTCTCAACCTATTTTCCATTATTACAAAATATAATCCCTTTAAATCCTCACACATTTCTCTCATATATCTTCGATAAGATATTCCAACCAAATCTCCATGATCTTCTCCTTGGAATGCGCTTGAATTATCTCCTCAAATATTGAAATGGTCGAGGAAGTATCCGAGAAGTCATTTGAATTAATCCTTCACATATTCCTACACATTACAAAGCTCACACATATTTGAGATATATATGAAAACATGTTGATTTTCTAACATTTAATCACAAATTCCTTTTAAATACTAAAATGAATAACGTGGAGAACAATAAGGTGAAACCCAAGTATATTTATGGAAATGATATCGTGAAAGGTTAATGGGGCGATGAAATGTGAAGAAGGATGAAGGGAAAGGTGGATGAGAATAGGACATTTCTGAGTCCCAACACAGGAGATCTAGGTCGATCCATATACAGGTGTTGTCAGATGCACTACCACTCGAAGGGGTACCAAAAAGTGTTACAACGGTGGCCAACATATGTTCTCTTAAGTACCACTTATATTTCTTGCGTGTATGAATCCCTGACCACGGTTTTATGCACGTAACAATAGATATTTGTAGATTAAATACGTCGAAATATATCTCTACCCTGAAAAAAAATTAACCCACAATTTTCTGCCTAGGAAGGTTCTCTGATACCACTTGTAATATTCAAGATATAAAAAGTATGAAAAACAAAAATAAATAGCTAGAAATGGAAAATGAACAACAATATAATCATAACAACACCACAATAATACCAAAATGATACCAGAAGAACACCAAAAATAGAACTTCAATTAATGAGAGAAATGTTCACTTGCCTCTTCAAGGTGTAAACCTCCAGCGAAGCAGAGATCTATTACAATAATATCCAAGATAAAAGTTCTCATACCTTGACTCCTATTTATACTAAATATGTCTATCAAAAGAACCATCTAGAGGAAGATCCTTCTAGAAGCGAAAGCTTCTATTAGGTCATCTTAAATTGGACTTATTCTTTATTATTTCCAATCATTATTAATGTTGACATTTATTACATGGGAATATATTATTCTACCTGCATGAGGGGTTAGGTTCCTAACAGAGTGCAGTTGCAACTATTGAAACTAATATTTTGGTTATGGTTTGGACTTTCTGTTGGTTATGGTTTGGACTTTCTACTTAGTTTCATCTTGGTTTGGACTTTCTCTTCATGCACTATCCTTGGAGAAAGGTGGGATAGCCTTGGTTGGCTATTGGTCTGCTACCATAATTATTCTATCTGTGAAGGTTAAGGTGCTCAGGGGTGGCCTTTGTGCCTATGGTTGGGTGACAATATTTCTATATTGTTTATGGGAAAATGATCATATTCCTTTATCTCTAACAGGTTATGGGCCCACACTAAATTCACAAAGTATAACCACTGGAAGATAGATTGGGAAGTTATTTTTTAAGATTGTTATGGCACCATTTACAACTACAACTAGGTTTTTTTATTACGCAACTGCAACAAACCATAACCAAGTTGTGTTCAGGCACTTCTGGTGAAGCATTTGACCTAATTCCTGGACATCCTAGTGTGGTCTAGCCTAACACACCTCTTGGTACTCTCATCCAACAAGAATGTCAAGTTTGAATCTTTGGTCAAAGTCAAAGTCAAAGTTTCACTAGTTAAAGTCAAAGGTTGACTAGTCAAAGTCAACAGTTGAATGGTCAAATTCAAATTCAAAGGTTCACTTCTAGTCAAATTGATTTTGTGGTCAAAGTTGAAATTTTAGAGTTTATATGTTGTTCTAATCATTGAATGTTCTTATTGAAATTCTAATCTCTTCTTGTCAAGATGGTATCTAGTTTTAGATTGGAAGACAAGTTGGACAATCTACTACAAGGTTTCAAATCTATACACTTATATATGCTATCTAAGTTATATCATCTAGAAAAACATGAGTGTGTTTGCAGGGAAAGTACTAGAAATATTTTCAAAGCTATAATCTTGGATTCATTGCACTTATAAGAACAAGTGCACCCTTTACAGCAGTTAAGGCTTCAAGTTCCAGGTTTGATTAAATTGTTAAGCTTCAAATTTGTGTATATCAAAGGTGATAGTTACTACATTACAAATTGTGAAAGTAGTCTTTGAAATATTCTGTTATTCCTAGGTGCAATGAATACTCGATAGCATATGAATACTATTGATATAGAGTCTTATTATACTTGTTTTGAAGTTGAACTAACATATCCCCTCTAGATAGATATTCATGTTTGTTCTTGTTGGAAGGAATCTGTGATGAAGAACAATGTATGTGAGAAATTGTGAAAAAGACTTAAGCATTGATAAATATAGGGCAAGACTCAAGGCTAGATGGTTCTCCCAGTAGGAGGGAGAAGACTATGATGACATCTTGTTATAGTAACCAGATATACCTCTATCTATGCCATTATATCTCTTGTAGTATCCATGGGTTGGAGTTTACATCAGATGAATGTAAAGATTGTTCTTCTCAAACAAAGTAATTGAAGAATAATTGTATGTAGAGAAACCTCAAGGTTTTGAGGTATGCCAGAAAGGAACCCTTGTATGCAGATGGAAGAAGACCTTGTATCGATTCAAGAAAACTTGGTGCAGAGCCTCTCATGTACACCATAAGCATGGTGAAAACTTTCTATGACAGAGGAAGTATATTGAAATTGTTTTTCAGAAGTTTGGGATGATGTATTGCAAATCCATGACAAACTCCCATGATGGAATATCTAAATACGTTGAGAGACTCTAATCCATTAGATTTTTTTATGTATCATCAATTGATTGACTCATTAATGTATTTGGATAATAATCAGTTAGATATTTGATTTGTAGGATGTTTATGTTATGAGATACAACTGCATGGATTTATCGATTCAAATTGGGCAGGGAGTGCATATGACAAAATAAGTTATACTTGGATATGTTTCAATTTGAGCTTTGCCACAATGGCATGGGCTAATAGGAAACAAAATTATGTTTCACTCAACACTACAGAAGTAAAGTGATGCAAGAGCATCGCCGGCACATCAAGCGAGCCAGCACGGAAGCGGAAGATAGCTGGATAAGCCAACACAAATTTTGAAATTGCTTTGGAAATTGTTGCGCAAATCTTAAATGAATCATTTAAGAAGAGGCACCTTTGTATATTGTAATGGAACTTGAGTGGATATCTCTCGTCCTTAGTATATAGTCGACATTTAATAGACTTAATGCAGTTCGATAGGAATTTAATTCTAGATTTGATAGCTTAGAGTCCAAGAGGGAAAACGGATATAGACACCCTCATTGTAAAGATTGTACCATTAGCCTGAGCATAGAGAGAAGAAGCAGAAAGAGCATGCAGAGAACTATATGAAGAACACCCATGTACAAACATTTGAATTAATAGAAGAACTTTGATTCAAATTCATGGTTTTGTGTCTGATTCTCTGTGTATTGATGTTTGGCTCATAAATGTTTGCTTCCTGTCATACATTTTCTTTTATATGCTGTGTATGTGATTTCATGGTTGAATTGAATTCTGAGAGGGAGATGGAATGAGTTCAATTTGTTTCTCTAATTGAGCCAGAGAATTCCTGCAAGGAGTGCAGTCGAATCGTCCGCAAGGAGTGCATTGACAGAAGGGTTCAATTAGAGATAACTTTTGTTCTCATTTCCTCAAAGGTGCAGTTAGGCACAGTGCCGTGCAAGGAGTGCACAGGCCAGTTAAAGATCTCAGGATTGTGAACCTGAGAAAAGCTTGAAGGACTGTTGCTGCAGAAGTGCGTAGAGTCGAGATACTTCAACACTTAGACGTCGTTGAAGGTTTTCCGCAAGGAGTGCGTGCAAGAGATTTTCTGAAGGACTTGAGAGTCGTTAACAAGCTCAGGAGGTATAGAACCTTGAGTAATTACCAGGGAAAGCACAGTGAGTTGGTGCCTTGAAAGCTTGCAAGAAGCGTCATAGGCTTGCGAGCAGGTGAATGAGTCTCGGGGAGAGACACTTCGTCATTCCGTGGGTTTCATAGAGAAGGACCAGACGGATGAAATTATCCGAGGAGATTTCGCAAATCACCGTGAGCCATTGGATCTTGTGGAGGTGCCAGGAGGTTACGGTGAGAACGTTCGAGGGTTGGAAGCTCAGAAGGGGCAGAGTTGTTGATCCGAGCCACAGGGACTGTCAGATTTACACGTGATATCATGTATCAGGGATTCGTGAGTTGAAGTTGCAAAGGATTGCATCAGGAATTGCGATATTGTGATCCGTGATATCTTGACAAGCCCAGAACCGTTCATTGTTGAGGATGCGTGTAAGGAGATCCAAGGAAGTCGGGGTTCAGAGAATTGAGGTTTTCGAGGACAGAGTATTCTTGCAGCTCGGAGTCGTGAAACGCGATATCCAGATGGGAGAGTTGTGTGGGGCCACAGTAGGAGCTAGTAGAGGACAGATGGCACAACATCGGGGATCGAGAAAAAGAAAGTCTCGAATCCATTGGCATCCGGATCCGTGATCCCGCGAATTCTGAAATCCCGATAGAAGTAATGAGGAGTTGAAGAGACAAATCACGCGTACATCGAAGTTTCGTTGCATCGGGTATCAGGAGTCGGAAAATCATAGTGTTTGATATCATGAGTAGCGATATCCCGATAAGGAAAAATCTCGACAAAAGCAGAAGTCACGATAGGAGGAAGAGAGAAGTAAGTGTTGACTGTCCATCGGGTCTCGGGGATTTGAGATCCGAGTGATCAACAGTGAACTTGCGAAGCCGCGAGTTCTGATCCTCCGATAAGTAAAGAAAGGGGATCGCATAGAAGAGAATCTATGGGGTGCAGATTTCCCGATAGGGAAATAGAAGAACCTTGGAGTTCTTCAGGTCGAGAAGAAGAAGATCCTGTGAGAGCGGACGTGCTCCGAGGAGTGCGACTGTGTCAGGTTTGGTATCAGAGCTGGAATATTTCTTTGCTTTCTGTAGTAAAGAAAAAAAAAAAATTCGTCATGTGGCTGAGAAGAGAAAGACAGTCACCTGATCCAGAAGATAGGGAGGTGCAGAGAAGAGGCAAGCAGGTAGAAAATCTAGAAATGGAGAGGTAGATGCATGATCTCCGAGCAAGACTCGAAGACATAGAGATAGCCCAAAGATGCATAACTGGTGCAGGGGATCTGAGTGATTCCGATAACGAAGTTGAGGCTGAACACGATGAGGAATTTGCAGCCGAGGATACGGAAAACGAGCGTCTAATTAAAGCTATTGCCAGGATGGGTGTAAAGGCAAAGATGGACATTCCAGTCTATGCGGGAAATATGGATGTAGAAGAGCTACTAGATTGGATTAGAGCTATGGATATTTATTTCGACTATGAAGATGTCGAAGAAGATAAGAAAGTCAAGAATGTTGTCATGCACTTGAAAGGACATGCAGCATTGTGGGGGGACGAGCTACAAGTAGACAGACGCTACAAAGGCAAGCAGAAGATCAAGAGCTGGGATCGAATGATTGCAAAGATGAAGGTGAAGTTCATCTTGAGAGATTATCAAATTAATCTGTTCAGGAGGATGCAAAACCTGAGAAAGAATTTGATGACAGTGAAAGAATACACTGAGGGATTCTATCGACTGAACATCAGAGCAGGTCATCGGGAGAGCGATGATAAAAAAGTTGCTAGATATCTGAATGGTCTGAGATATGACATTCAGGATGAATTAAGCATGGTTACCATTAGGACGATGGAGGATGCTTATTAGATGGCTTTGAAAGCTGAGGAGAATCTGAGCCAAAAGAAAGGTCAGAGGGGGCAAGGTAGAAGCCAGCCCAGA
>JASDQU010946958.1:10639-43361 GCA_032191745.1 Picea mariana
CCCTCCAACTCTTCCATGCCTCGTGAGCATGGGAAACCCAAGAGGGGTGCCTCTTGGTATTGTTATGCAGCAAGGCAGAGACGCCTTCACAAGTTAGCACAAGATTCCTTGACAACTCTGATTCAAAGGAATAAGGAGCCAAAGTCACCTCCCATGGCCTATGTGGAGGAGGAATTTCTAGAGGAACCAATTACGGTTCCATCTGACTTCCTCCTTTACACAGTTCCAGACCACCATGACCGACCCAACACCAGTCTTCCTGCAATTGCTATAGTGATAACCTTGGAGGGGGCAACTTGTATAGTTGAAGAAGAAATTCCCTGGGCAGACCGCCTAGTTGAGCCTCCACTACATACCTCATCCATGGCCCGAGAGTTTCACTCACCTTGCTTCCTGGCGCGAGAACACCTGGAGCTCATCTTAGAGATGAGGAGGGACATGATGGAGCAGCTCCACATGAACACTCTCCTCAGTAGCAGACTTCACATGTTGTTCGAAACCTTCTCGTGCATGCAAAGTCATCAGAGATACCCAACCTGTGCGCAACCTTACACCTTCACTCCTCGCGGCGACACCGAAGATGGAAGGATTTAATAGTTCCTTTAATGTTTAAGGTTCATAAGCTGTCTGTAGTACCTCTGCAAAACACAAAGATTTTTTGTACTACTGTTCAACTTTCTTGTTTTATGCTCTATCCAGATTTTATGTTCAGTATTTTCGCTGCATGTCTAGATAGTTCTGTGAAAATACTTTATTGCCACCTGCTCCAGTTTCCAATTGTTTGGCGAAGCAAGCGATGGATTTTCCTTTTTGGCTACCAGAACAAAAGGGTGTCACCTGTTTTGATTTCCACTAGTTTGGCGGAACATGTGACAAACCCGGGAACTTGAACTGATATGTACAGTGATAACTGTTATTTGAAAAATTAACACTTTTTTATTTATAAAAGAAAACAATAAATTAGTAAAGTAAAAAATACATTAAAAATTCATTATTACATAAATACAAATATTAAATTATTACATTATCACACTAAAGTATTAATATATTTTACACTATCCATACATTAATCAAATATGAATATATTAATAAAGTAATACATAAAAAAAACAATATTAAAGTATTAATACATTAATAAAGTAAACATAAAAGTAATAGATTTTTATTTTTTTTTAAATAAAAGTAGATCATTTTATTAATGACATATGTAAGTTGTACAATGACAAKTGTGAGCCACCTGTTATGCCACAGATGAGAAACCAGAACAGGTGGCTCTTAGATGTTTTGAGATTGACACATCACCCTGTATGCTAGAGYTGTTTGAACAAAAATTCTTACACAAAATTCTGCAACCTATCTGCATAAACAAAAAAGTGTGTACAGTATTTGGATGGTCTCTAGGACCAACTATTGACAGAGTCRTTATTAACAAAACTACATAAACAATATATGAAAAAACTATATGTTCTTTTATCCTGTTATTGTGGGAAACTAAGCCATTAATCCTGCAACTGGAATTGACAAAGAACCATAACCTGGAGACTTCACTCCATTGTCGAGCTTGGTTTTCCATGAATTGTGTAGACCGGGGTGAACTGTTGGCCGCATGTAGGGAATCTGGCACGTGCATGAGCATCAGCCAATGCATTGAACAAGATGTCCATCATTTGGCCAAGGATGCTCTGAGAGTGCATCTGATCATCCTGTTTCTGCTTGATTTCAAAGAAGAGTTGAAGGTGCTCCTCTGTGAGCCGGTTTGTGAATTGTTGAGGCTTCTCCTCCTCCTCTTCCTTTCCAGCTACCTCTGTGGTGATCTCGTTGGCTGCCACTGCATTTTCCTCCACTTTCTAGCTTGGGGGGATTTCCTCCTCCACCATACAACTTCCATTGCCATAGTAGGGATTCGATGGATTGACAATTGGGGGGGGGCAAGAGATTGGTGGCCAGCGGAGGGCCTGTGCATGAAGGTGGCGCCTCCTCTTTAACCGAGCTCAAACCATGGAGAAGAAGAGGGGTGGACGGAGGGATGTGAGCACAAGAGGAGGATGCTTCCTCATTTACCGAATTGACACCATGGATTTGAAGAGGAGCAGGTTGAGGAGCCTCTTGCGACCTCTGGTTGATGAGCCAAGGGATTGCAAAATGGGCAATAAGAGCCAGCTAGGAGGGGGAGATCATATTACGTCGGGAGAGGGTGTTGTAATAACAAGCACCCCTCCTGGATTTCCCTCTTTCCCTGGGCATGTTGGGGAGAGTATGGAGGTGAAGGGCTACGGAAATGGAGGCTGAGAGAGGGTGTTGGGAGGAGTGGGAGAAGGTGGAGGTGCTGAGAAGGAGCTTGTGGGGAATGAGAAAGTATGGCGAGTGGAGGGTATCGGAGCCAGGGTAGATGACGTTGGTGCTCAAGAAAATAACACAGAGAGAAGCAATGTTGGAACCCTTAGGAGAGCCGAAGAACGAGAAAGGAGGAATACACCAGGGAAAATGAAGAATGGAGGAATACACTAGGGCGAAAGCATGTTTATTGCTTCTCATCCTTGATTTGATAGCCCTTCTTGCTATTGAAGCCGAGTTGACAACCAACCTGGTCCTAGTACGCCTGGTCTTGCTTGCTCGCACGACCATTAACCACACTAGTCTATCCAGGCTACCATAACTCTCCTCATGGTGTGATTCATGGGGAAGTTAATGTCTGTGGGCTGGCGGCCGAGGTTAATAACTCCCATAGATGCCCGGTTCCAAGTATCGTCGGACTTTGTCTAGGTGTCACTCCATCTGAGGAACATAAAAGTAATAGATTAAAAATACATAGATAAAATATTAATATATTTAAACATAAATAAAATATTGATACATTAATAATGTATGATTACAAATTAATCCTTTAAAATATTAGTTAATTAATTAATACATTAATAAAATATAAATACAATTAATAAAATATTAAAATATTATTAATTAATATATCAATAAAGCATCCATGTTGTTTAAAAGTAAAATAATACACTAAAGTATTATTAATTAATATAACAATAAAACATTCATTATTAAAGTATTAAGCTATTTAAAAGGAAAATTATACATAAAAGTATAATAATACACTAAACTATTAAAATAATAAAGTATTAATACAACAAGAATAAAGGAAAAATACATTTATAATACACTATAAGATAAATACATTAAAATATTACATTATTATATTAAAGTATTAATTTATATTAAGATATTATTTATAGATTAGTAACTTGTATTAAAACATTAATAATGTACTAGCAACAATCACTTTATAAAAGTGGTTGATATAAGTCGATACATGTCATTAATTTGAAAAAGTGAAAAACGAGATTTGACTTGTATCAACCACTTTTATAAAGTGATTATGAGAACCACCACTAATATATTAATACATTTAATTAATATAATAATATAATATATAAATATCAATTTAATATATAATAAAAAATGTATAAATTAAAGTATTAATTGATTGATAAATGTATTAAAGTATTAATGTATAAATGTAACATATTAATTGATGATACATTGATAATGTAATGTATTAATGTATTTAGTAATACATTACATTAATATATAATGTATTAATTATTACATTAATGTAAATATAATACATTAAAGCATTAATGTATAATTCATTAATATATTAAAGTATAATACAGTAATGTATTATAAATTAATATTATACATTAATAAATTAATTTATAATACATTAATGTGTAATATACTAATACATTAAAGTATTCATACATTAATATATTGATCTGTGTAATGTAACGTTAATATAATATATAATAAATATTTATAAATTAAAGTATTAATTTATATTAGTGTCTAATGTAACATATTTATAGATTAATAATATAATGCATTAATTAATTAATTAATACATTGGTAAGATAATAATACACTAATAAATTAATACATTAAATGCATTAAAAAATAGATTACTAAAGTATTAATACACTAATAAAGTAATACATTATTACATTAATGTATAATGTATCATCATAAACTATTAATACATTAACAATACATGGATTGGAGAGTCTTCATCCTCATATAAATATCTATTAGTGGATCATTTTATTCTCTCTTCTGGAAAGCTTTTCTTAGTTTTTTGAGTTTTGCGCCGGGAGGAGTTTTTCTCTTTTGGATTGAGGTGTATTCAGTTTTCTGGATTTCTTGCTCAGGTTGCTTTCTTGGTGAAATTAGATCCTTTATGGAGCTCTAAGTTTGGAAGTTTTGACTGTATCTGAGAAGGTTGTATAGTATCTATTTGTATAGTGTAGGAAAGACTTGAAAGACTATTTTTTAGAACTAAGGGATGTAAAAATTATATTATCTTAATATAATTGTGCTAATTTTCTATTGGAAAAAAAACAATACCTTGTGCTAATTTATGTTGATTATGGTGGGTCATGTTGATTATGTTCACCGTAGTTTAATATGACACTACTGCATTGCAATGTTGATCATATTTTGTTCGTCAAATTGCAACATCATGTTTTGTTCGTCACATGCCAATATCTGCTTTTGTTCATCACATTGTGAAATCAGCTTTTGTTCATCACATGTCGACATAAGGTTTTGTTCATCACATTGTGAAATTAGCTTTTGTTCATCACTTGACCTCATAAGTTTATGGTCATCAAATTACGACGAAGGTTTATGTTTTTCATGATATGACATTGGAATAGGTTTGTCATAGTTCGATAGTGGGTTATGTTCATCACATTGCGACATCGAAAAATGTTTGTCACAACGATACATTGGGTTGTATACATCAAATTGTGACAATATGTTGTCTTTGTCTGATTGTAACGTTTGGAAATGTCTATCACATTTCATTTTCCCCATTACAATGCCAGTTTATATTCGTTCGATTGTGATGTTCGTAATTGTCTGTCACATTGTGACGTGCGTATATGTTTGTCACAATGTGACATGCATATATGTTTGTTGCATTGTGATGTTACTATGTTTGGTAGATTTCATTGTTACTATATTCAACACATTACGATGTTTGGAAATGTTTGTCACATTGGGGCGTCTGTATATGTACGTCACATTGTGATGTTAGCATGCATGGTAGATGGCAACATTATTATGTTCAACACATTATGTTGTTTGGAAATGTTTGTCACATTGTGACGTCCATATATGTTCATCACAATCCGAAATTACGATGTTTGGTAGATTGCAAGTTTACTATGTTCCACACATTGTGTAATGTCCCCACTTTGGGACATCATCACAGTGCAGAGGCTTATGATGACCAGAGTAGCTAGATGGATGTTATAGCGAGTACAGGGGTTATAGAGAGTCTTTGTGGGGTCCATCTTGCATTACTCATCATATTTCATCATTATGATTCATTCCGCACAGATTAGATTTGGTTCTGTGGCATTCCGATGATTTCCATGGTTTTGAGTATTTTTTGCTATAAGTCAATTAAATTAACTAAAGAGGTCATTTTGGGCACTATACTCGGAGGAATCTCTCAGTGTAATAGCTCATTGGAATCGGCAGGAACAACACTATAGGATAGGATGATGATAAGTGACTTTCAGTGGCCAGGGAATCCATAAGGAGAGATACGGTGTTTTTCAGAGGTAAAAAGGTTAATTAATTAATTAAATATTAATAAAATGAAAGTCACTTTGGAGGGACAAGGGGAGTAAAAAGTATAAAGGAAAGGCAAGGGCCTCTACTCATGAATTCATGTATGTCTATCATTTTGATATCTGGCTTCTAGCTAGAGGGCCCATCTCTTGGGGCTTTTGACTTAACAAACCCTAGAGGATGATTCAGTGGTGAAAGATTCCACCTACTTTGTCCCAAGATTGGTCTCGAAGATGCAATACTCTCCCATACCATTCTAGTTCTAGATCTACTCAGTGCATGAGGCTTCTACACCAACCACAGGCACAAGAAGAGAAGGAGGGCACACCATTGGGGGTTTCCAGCAAGGGGGGCGCACCATTTATTGAAGGGAGATTCATTGCAGGAGTTTGAGGGATCCCTTGGAGATTTGAGCACTTGGGTTTTACTTGCATGGCCTCAGCCATGATTTCTAGTGCCTCTTGAGAGATTTCTATTGTAAAAATGATTTCCTAGAGTATTGGGACGAATTGGAGAGAAGGAAGACATTTTGGATATTCATATCTATCAGTTTGGAGGGATTATACCTCAGATCTGACCCTGAGACTTCACATAGTGACTTTCAGTGTCCCGATCTATCTTTCTAGCAAGTTTCAAGGCATTTGGAGGCCTCCTTCATTAGGGCCTAAATTATAGGGTTTGACAGTTTTAGGAGGGTGTAGCTCTATTGGAGGATTCAACATTTGGAGGAGTTTACCTTGGTATTTTGGTTTGATATTTCAGGAGGGGATTCCACTCATCCCGATCTACAGTTCGACATCTTAAGCATAACATTTGGAGGTCTCCTTCATAAGGGCCGAAATTATAGGGTTTGACAATTTTAGGAGGGCGCAACTCCATTGGAGGATTCAACATTTGGAGGAGTTTCCCTTGCTATTTCGGTTTGAGATTTCAGGAGGGGATTCTACTCATCCTGATCTACAGTTCGTAATCTTTAGCATAGTGTTTGGAGGCCTTTGACAGTAGGGCCTAATTATTGAGGGACTTCAGGGTTTTCAGTAGGGTGTGGCATCTTCTAGCTTGGGGGGTTAACATTTCTTACGACCTAGATCTACTCTTGCATTGGTATTCAATGAGTATTCGGCCTTCAGAGGCTTATAGTATCTTCTATTGGAGCATTTTGTAGCATCTTCTATCTTCTTTATTGGAGCCATCTATTGAGCATTCCAGATCGGCCTTCTCATTGTAGCAAGTTTTTCTATTTATGAATAAAAGCAGATTTGAGATGTTTTGGCATCTCTATCATGTTGTTGATATTGCATATGGTTGAGGTATGTTCCATGATTGTATCTCCTTGTTTATTATTGAAAACACACATATAAACCATCATTATAACCCTAAGTATAACCTAAAGGATCACTATAAGCAAAGTGTTTTATGAAATACCACAACCAATAAAAGTTTTAAAGACACCCAAAACTGTCATATTCCTTGCATCTTGGCTTGGGAACATTATAGTGGTATCAGAGCTTAAAATCTTGCCAAACTGAGGGGTATCTCATAGGGTTAAATGGATAGTTGGAAAGAAATGGATAAGATATCCTTTGAGATAACATGCTTGGAGGTAATATATTTCAACCTTAGTAAGGAAACTAGAGCCCTAATAACCTTCCAACAATATGCAGCCTATAGAAATCCCCATTGGAGAAAATATGATATTTTACATGGGATCATCATAGAAGGGGAGAAGAGAGCAGAAACAGCTAGATGGTTGGAAGAACAAAGGAACCCCACACCCATTAGGAGCATGCAACTTTGCTATAGTTGCAAGGTGCCTTGGGAACCTGATCATAGGTGTAGGGGTAAGGATCATGAGCGCATTGTTGAGGCACACTATGATAGTGATGATGAGGTGTGTGAGGATGGAGAGATAGATGTTGAATTGGAGCAGTCTGATGATGAAAGTGACTCTTTCACAGAGTCTAGTGATAGTGACTCTTGCACAAAGGTTGATGATACTAGCATGCTTGAGAAGGATGGTGACCGTTGTGTAGTGGATAGACAGTTGGAGGAGCAGGATGACAACACCTTCATTTCAGTAGACATGTCACACATTATCGATGACCTTGCACCTCAGCAGAGTGGTGACACTAGTGAGGGTTCACACATGTTAGAACCTAGATCTGATGACCTTTCTATGAGGGCCATGACACATTTGTCACCCTTTTAGGCACCCTTAATAGCCACATCATAGGGGGATACAGTAGTATGTCATATATGATGGAGGAGCCTTGTGTGAAGGATGCACACCATGGACATGTAGACCCACAGATCCAGGAGGAGGTACAGGGCGTACAGACAGTGGAACTCACACATACAGATCAACATGGGGAGATTGAGTCACCACTTTTGGAGACTCCATTAGATGAGCAGACCGTGGAGGCTGACAGGTTCATGGAGCACTTACTTCTAGGATTGGCTTGCAGTGATGAGGATGAACTCCTTATTAGTCAGGATGATGCTATCACGTGTTTGGACACATCTATATGGGATTCGAGCGCAGATGATAGTAACAGGGTGAGTGCACAGGAGGATACAACTGCTCATACGATGTGATTCAGATGGAGATAACATCTAGTGATGGGGTGTAGTGGCATAGGTAGAACGATATATTTGGATGTAATAAAGGTCAATATTAATAAGGCCTTTCAATAAAATAGAATAAGGCCGATGTAAGAAGACCTAATAGAAGCTTCTACTTCTAGAAGGATCTTCCTCTAGATGCTTCCTTTTAGTATAAATAGGAGTCGATGGTACCTAACTTGAATATTATTGTAATAGAGCTCTTCTCAACTGGAGGTTTCCCCCTCGAAGAGGCCCGTGAACATTGCTTTCAGATTCAAAGTTCTATTTCTGTTGTTATTCTCATATCATTTCAGTGTTATTGTGGTGAACGTTCTGGTTATATTGTTGTTATTCTGCCATTACTAGCATTTTATTTATGTTATGCATACATTTTATATCTGGTATATTACAACAATGCTTATTTTTTTATTTACACTTGGCAGAACAGATAGATAATTTTGATATTCTAGATTAGGGTTGATTACATCTTTATAATCCCTTAATTTTATTTTTTCCTCTAACTCTTTTTCACACCACATTTTCTCCTTAAATTTTGATTTGACATTTTTTTTAATAGTATCTTTATTTTGCAAAATGGTTTCTTCCATGATTCCCCAGTAGTTTAGCCAAGACCGGGCATCTTTATGCCATCCTCGCTTGAGTCAATGATGGTTATGACTTGATTTTGAAGCAATTTTAGGTATCCTCTTGTCTTCCATGTTGTTTAACTTGTTCTTATATGTTAGGCATCTAGTCATAGCCATGCTCTCAATGGGGGAGAGGCTTGTTTCTAAGAGGAGGATGGGATAGGGCGTATTTCCTTTAATTTTGAGATTATAGGTTATAAATTTTTTTTGTATTTTCTTTATCTTTCTCTAGGATTCACGAGAGATACTACAACCCCAGACTTCACATCCATAAATAATAATAGGTGTAACAAGAGTCTCAAAGAGGAGTTTCTTCTTATCCCAACTCCAAAGATCAGCTGATTTACTATTGTTTTCAAGCCTATAATAAGCTTTCTATCCCCCAATAATCATTTTCTCAATGTTATAATTCCAATTGAGCTTGTGGTGAATATCAATTCCAAGATATTTGTATGAAGTCACTTCCTCCAAGTTGTTGTTGTCATATACAAAGCTATCATAAAGAATCTTATTGGATTTAATAATCATGACCTTAGTCTTATTAGTATTAACAGTCATACCCATATTGGAGCAAATATCCTTGAGGATTCTTAGTTGGTTTTCAAGATCATGGGGACTCCTTGCCATAAGAACTATATCATCGGCATAAAGAAGAAGATTTATGACTATACCAATGAGAGTAGGGCCGACACAAACTGCTTTTTCCAAGCATTCTTCTAAATTGTCAATGTATATGCCAAAAAGGGTAGGGGACAAGGGACAACCTTGTTTGACTCCGATATTGCAGTTAATCTCTTTTGACCAGCCTTCAGTTTTTTTAAACTTAGCAATAAATTTCTCATACATCCTTATTGCAGCAACCATCAACTCGAGAGGAAATTTTATCTCTTCCAACCCATTCTAAAGGCTTTTCCAAGAACCATGTCAAAATCTTTTCTAAAGTCAACAAAACAACAAAAAATATTGGTTTTAGTATTGCGTAACTCCTCTGTAATGATCCTAAAGATAACAAGATGGTCCACATTTGAATGATATCTCCTAAACCCGGCTTGACCTTTAACTCTTTTACCGTGACTTTCTAGCCAAAGGATAATTTTCTTTTCCAAAATAATTCCATAAAGCTTGGCTAAAATTGGGCTAATCATAATGGTCCTATAATTAGAGGAAATGTTTCTATCCGCATTTTTAAAAATAGGAACAATGAGGCTTTGCATCCAGGGTTTAGTGAAGCCCTTCTTGACTACTAAATTGAAGAGCTTGTGTATGTGAGGGATAAGGATTGGCCCTCTGATTTTAAAAATTTTAGCTTGGTATCCTTCAATGTCCTTAGCTTTATTACCATTTGCAAGCCGCTTAACCCCAAACACTATATCATCTAAAGAAAAAATTTGTTCCTTTGTAAGAACAACAAGAATGGTGTCCATGGCATTAGGGAACTCGTAAAGACTTTTAAGGTAGGAATTCCAGTCCCTTAAGGGAGTCCTATTATTTTCTTTATTATTGCGTTTTAGAATTTGGCTCCAAAACTTCTTAGGATCCAACTTGTATAGTTATGAAAGTTTCTCTCGCCTTTTATTGATATAGTATATTTTTTTCATTTTAATTAGGGTTTTGTACGTATTGATCTTATTGAGTTTTAAGGACTCATTAGAAGCATCCCTAATTTCTTTCCTAGAAATTTTACATTCTTTATCATACCAAGGGTTGGTCGTTCTATTATTCTTTTTATAGGACACCTCGAAAGAGAACTTGTTAATAGAAGTGGAAATGGTAGTTGTAAAATTATGATAGAGTTATTCAATGTTGTCCTTATACGTTAGGAGGTTTAATTTACTATTTAAATCCTTTAAGAAAATGTCAAATTTACTTTTTTCAAAGTGCAAATTTCTTTGATTATCATAATTCTCTTCAACGCTGCTCCTATGCATGGAAAAATTTTAGAGTTAGGGTTAAAGGTTTATGATGAGAGTCGGGCTCATGGTCATTTAAAAGGTCAAAAGTTTCTATTTGGTTGGAAATGGGGATATTAGATATCACATAATCTACAACACTGCTACCTAGCCCGTGAATACAAGTCATTTGGTTGGAGTTTGGCCACTTCATTACTCCATTGCAAATTATTAGGTCTTGAGAGCTGCAGAGCTTGACCAACTAAGTACCAAACAAATTCTCAATTAGATCTTCAGAGCTTCTTTTGTAGCTATTAGATAAAACAAGGTCCTCATCTAGCCATAAAGGATTATGGTTGGAGTCATTACTTAAAAGGGTAGCTTGTTTAGTTGCAGTCCTAGCATTAAAGTCTCCTAGTAGGAGGATATTACCTTCATTTTTCAAATTATAAATATCTTGTTCTAAATTATTATAGGGCCAATTTTTATCTAGATTATTTTTCTTATAAAAAGTAGAATTAATAGGTGCAAAATAACAAATTGCTATATACATCTTCTTAGCATTGGTGTATGAAATTTCTATCCAAATATATTGATTGAGAGGGTCAATCTTATGAAGTTGAATGTGAGGAGAAATGCTCTTTCTAATATAACAAGCTATGCCTCCTATCCCTCTACAGTGGGATTTTTTGTTCCATGCCGACCACAAGACAAATCCTTCCATGTTAGGGACCTTACACTCCTCATGCTCCCAAGTTTCAACTAGACAGATAATATCAATATCACTCGGGATCCAACTTATCATAGGACATTTGCGCCATGGAAAGCCACAACAATTCCAAAAGAGGATCCTGAGTGTCCTAAATTCCTATTTATTATTATCTTTTTGGGCTCTGTCCCTAACAATAGCTTTTCGATTTCTAATTATTGCCCATTTTCAGGAATGAGGTCTTCATTTAAAAATATTCCCGACCCTTTTAAGCTCAGATATTTACTACATATGCTATATTTATGGTCATTACAACTTACTTTGACATGGATCAACCTATATTTACGATCAATTATTTTTCCTAGCCTCTTTGCTTCTATGATGTAAGTTGTATCAATTTGTGATTTATTTTTTAATTCTTCTTTTACTATTGCTAGCGTATCCTCCTCTTCTTGTTATTTTATACCAAAAATTATGAGGTTCAAGGCTCTTTTGTTACGCTCATGGTCCAGTTCGATTATCTTATTCATTTCCTCTTTGATGGGTTTGATATCCAATTTGTTTTCCATATTACTCAGGGTCAAATTGTTGGTTAGTTTTTCTTCTAGCTCTTTAATCCTATCTCTCAAGTTGTGATTTTCTTCAACCCCTCCTTCTTGGGTTGATTGTTTATGTTTTTCCATTTCTTGAATTATATCCTTCAATGTCTTCAATTCACTCTTGAACCCTAAGAATCTATCCTCTATTTGATTTTGAATGGTATCTTTAATTTTTTTTATCAATCATTGCCTCTAGCTCTATTTGGAGTTTTACGTCTCTTTTTTCACTCATTTTTTATAATGTTTCTAACTCTATTTGGATTTTGGTATCTCTCTCTTCTCTTCTTTTTTCTACTGATTCCATATAATTGTAAAGGATCTCTAGGGTGATTTTGGGGGGCCTCTCCTTATTAGGAGATATAATAATGTGTTTTTTATATAATAAATGTAATCAAATATTAATATCTTTCTTAATCAAATAATAAATATAATGTTTTTTTCTTGATATAAGAAACTGATTCACTTTCTCCATATAATAGTAATCAACCATTAATAATTATAATTGATATTGATATTGTTTTTTATATAATATAATAATATATTAATAATTATAGTATAATTTAATATAATGTAATGTTTTATATATCAAATAATTATATAAAAAATGTTTTATACAAATGTTGATTTTTTTTAATATATCGTTATTAGCATTTAGTTTAAAATATAAAATAATATAATCAAATAATTAAGATTAATATTGTAATCAAATAATAAATATAATGTTTTTTTCTTCATATAGTGGATGTTAATCATCATCATCATCATCAATAAATGTAATAAAACAGTAATAATTAATATTGATATTAATTATTTTATAATATAACAATATATTAATAATTATAGTGTAATGTAATATTATTTTATACTAAATAATTGTATAAAAAAAGTTGATATAAATGTTGTATTTTTTTTTAATATATTATTATTATATAAAAAATGTTTGGTGTTATAAATGTTGTCCTTATTGATATTAGACATTTAGTTTAAAATATAAAATAATGTAATAAAATAATTAATATTATCATTAATGTTGTATTTTTTTAATATAATGTTCGACAACACAGGGATTCTAAGAGAGGACCAACACCTTCAGTAACCACTCACATAACCAGATCAAAGATCAACACACCAATGATTTCACGTGGTAAAATCCCTACGGGGAAACATCCTTAATTCAGCGTGGTCTTCGGGAATGAGGTCTTCATTTAAAAATATTCTCGACCCTTTTAAGCTCAGAGATTTACTACATATGCTATATTTATGGTCATTACAACCTACTTTGACATGGATCAACCTATATTTATGATCAATTATTTTTCCTAGCCCCTTTGCTTCTATGATGTAAGTTGTATCAATTTGTGATTTATTTTTTAATTCTTCTTTTACTATTGCTAGCATATCCTCCTCTTCTTGTTATTTTATACCAAAAATTATGAGGTTCAAGGCTCTTTTGTTACGCTCATGGTCCAGTTCGATTATCTTATTCATTTCCTCTTTGATGTGTTTGATATCCAATTTGTTTTCCATATTACTCAGGGTCAAATTGTTGGTTAGTTTTTCTTCTAGCTCTTTAATCCTATCTCTGAAGTTGTGATTTTCTTCAACCCTTCCTTCTTGGGTTGATTGTTTATGTTTTTCCATTTCTTGAATTATATCCTTCATTGTCTTCAATTCACTCCTTTTTTTTAATGTTTCTAACTCTATTTGGATTTTGGTATCTCTCTCTTCTCTTCTTTTTTCTACTAATTCCATATAATTGTAAAGGATCTCTAGGGTGATTTTGGGGGGCCTCTCCTTGTTAGGAGATATAATAATGTGTTTTTTATATAATAAATGTAATCAAATATTAATGTCTTTCTTAATCAAATAATAAATATAATGTTTTTTTCTTGATATAAGAAACTGATTCACTTTCTCCATATAATAGTAATCAACCATTAATAATTATAATTGATATTGATATTGTTTTTTATATAATATAATAATATATTAATTATTATAGTATAATTTAATATAATGTAATGTTTTATATATCAAATAATTATATAAAAAATGTTTTATACAAATGTAGGTTTTTTTTAATATATTGTTATTAGCATTTAATTTAAAATATAAAATAATGTAATCAAATAATTTTTTAATATATTGTTATTAACATTTAATTTAAAATATAAAATAATGTAATCAAATAATTAAGATTAATATTGTAATCAAATAATAAATATATTGTTTTTTTCTTCATATAGTGGACGTTAATCATCATCATCATCATCAATAAATGAAATAAAATAGTAATAATTAATATTGATATTAATTATTTTATAATATAACAATATTTTTTTTTTTGTTTGTTAATTTGTGTGGAACCTGTTGGGTACACGATTAACCTGTGGCTTGAGAAACCGCGACTCAGGGGCATCTAAGCCGTCAAAATCACCCGGGGATCGCACCCGGCCTGAGCCACACCAACCCTTAACATGGTTGGATTTTTTGTCCCCGCAGGTTTTGAACTGGTGACTTTAACATCACGGAGTGGCTTAACAACACACTCCATCACCGACTGTCCTACACCTCGGGAACTATAATATAACAATATATTAATAATTATAGTGTAATGTAATATTATTTTATACTAAATAATTGTATAAAAAAATGTTGATATAAATGTTGTATTTTTTTTTAATATATTATTATTATATATATAAATGTTTGGTGTTATAAATGTTGTCCTTATTGATATTAGACATTTAGTTTAAAATATAAAATAATGTAATAAAATAATTAATATTAGATGGCTTCCTACTTTCTTGGTATAGACATTAGGATCAGAATGGCATCTGGAGAATCCAATGGCAATAAGAAAGTTGTCCATTTTGGCATACCAAGCTCGGGGAGCTTGCTTGAGACCATAAAGATATTTCTTACGGTGACAGACAAGGCTAGAGCCGAGGTTGTTCCATGTAGATTTATTCTTTCAAATCTTCGTGCAAGAAGGCAGATTAAACATCCATATGATGGACCTCCCATTTATATGAGGCAACAAGGGCAAGAACAAGGAGGATGGAATTCATTTTTTATACAGAGGAAAAAGTTTCATTATAGTTAATTCCTTCAACTTGGGAAAATCCTTTGGCAACTAACCGAGCCTTGTGTCTTTCAACACTTCCATCTGATGCATACTTAGTTCTGTAGATCCATTTGCATATAACAAGTTTTCTTCCTTTTGGAAGAGGTACAAGATCCCAAGTATCGTTTTCCATTAAAGAATGATACTCTTCATTCATTGTTGTATCCCAATCTGGAGGACCTGAAGCTTCTACAAATGTCTCTGGATCATGAGTTTCTGAAACTTGAGCCAAAAGAGAAGAGGGTCGTTGGAACTGTGAACGTGTCCAATGTTGATCTGAAGGATCACCAACAAGATCACCAGCTGCTTCTCGTGTTGAACGGACCCATCTAGGAAGCGATGGAGCTAGTGTTGGTTTAGGTTCAAAGGACTCATCTGGAGGAGGGTGAGAAGGCAGAGGTGGATTTTCATCCTCACTGTCATCATCTGAAGAAGAAACCAGATCAGAAGAAGGCACAAATTTCAAATATGGCTCGCAGGCCGAAGAAGGCACAACCACTGAATTCGGCTCATAGGCCAAAGAAGGCACAAATGTTGAATTAGGCTCGCAGGCCAAGATATTTTCATCAAATTTAACATCTCTTCAAATAATAATTTCATTACAATGTGATTGAAGAAGTCTGTAACCTTTAACATCTTCAGAATAACCAACAAATATACACCTCACTTTTAGGCTGCAATGCTTTCCTTTTCTCATCAGGAATTTGAGCCCATGCTATAATGCCAAATACATGGAAGTGACTTATATCTGGTTTAATTTTAGTCCAATATTCTTTCGGTGTTATATTTTTAAGAGCCTTTGTGGGAGTATGATTTACTATGTAATTTGCACAGTTGATGGCTTCCGCCCAATACTTTAGACTTAATCCCTTATATTGGATACTACAATTAGCCATTTATTTTAATGTGTGGTTCTTTCTCTTAGCAACACCATTTTGTTGTGGTGTATATGGAACAGTGTGTTGCATTTGGATTCCTTGTGTAGTGTAGTAATTTGTAAAATTATTGTTCACATATTCGCCTCCATTATCTGTTCTTAACCTTTGAATTTGATGTCCAGATTGCTTTTCTACAAGGGCCTTGTAGACCAAAAACTTGTCAAAAATTTCACTCTTAAGTTTTAATAAGTAAACCCAAGTAAGTCTGGAAAAGTCATCAATGAAATTTAAGAAATACTTGCACCCAGAAAAAGAAGGAAAAGAAAGTGGACCACACAAATCACTGTGAACAAGATGCAAAGGACCTGAGGCATGCCAAGAGGCATGTTTGTCAAAACTGTCCTGATGATGATTGTTCAACCAGGCAATTTACATGTTAACTTTAAGAAAGAGCGCACCAATAGTCTCATACCTGATTATAATAAATCTTTGGTTCACAATCAATCTTTTACTGATCATAATCGTTGGTTCACAATATATTATTTTTCTGATAAACAGATTCTTACAAATTATCCATTACCAAATCCAATCCAATGTAATTACCATTAAATGAATCCATCGTTATATAAAGTATTTACTATGAGTTCTCTTAGAGTCGCTTTAAATAAATCCATCTTTATATAAAGTATTTACTCAAATATATTTAATATTTTATGATACTACCAGTTCTCTCATAATCTCTTTAAGTAACGCCAAGAAATACTTAAAAATTAAAACTCAGATTGATCAGTCTTAATATAGTTTAAAAATAATTAATAAGGTTACTAGTAGTTCAACCGTTCAATTTTGATGCATCTCAATCTAATCGAAGTTCTAAATTATGGATCATTAAGCAGTAGAACTGGAATATTCACTGTAACTATCTCCCGTTTACGAAAAATAGATTTTAGCAGAGTTATTGTTATTAAGGAAAAATCATCATTTTCCATTGGTATGTAATGGAAATGGAATTGTGGTGATATGTTGCACACATTCTCTAAATGCAGGACTTCCAATATACTCACAAGACTGCAACACTTATGAAATAATCTTTGCATCTCTGAAATCATGGGATATTTAATCTTGCATCTCTGAAATTGCAATCCACCCCTGAAAGTGAAGCGAAACAACGATATGTAAACAACAATCCACCCCTGAAACTGAAGTGAAACAACGATATGCAAATATATTTAATCTTGCATCTCTGAAATCACAATCCACCCCTGAAAGTCCTATAAGAAAAAGAAAATGAAACTGAAGTGAAACAACGATATGCAAATATATTTAATCTTGCATCTCTGAAATCACAATCCACCCCTGAAAGTCCTATAAGAAAAAGAAAATAGCCATTAAAGTCCCCTAAGAAAACAAAAATAGGCTTTTAACTATTTTAAAAGCTTCTCAAAGCTTGATGAATACATAAAGAAAGAACGCAGTTGTCTAGATGTTATTCCTGAGCTGGTTGCAAATGGTATACTCGCCAGATACGAATGGTATAGTATCTTCTTTGCCTCAGACATGAGGTGGAAAACTTGGCATGACTCGAGTGAATTGAAACGCCAGCAACCGACCATGGATCGCTTCAAATCCATAAAAACGTGACTAACATTTGAGACCTGCTATCAGTGGTAATGAGGAGTGTGAGGTACTAAGGCGTGATAGTGTTTGCTAATTACTCAAATGTGGTAATTAAATAGTTATCCAGTAATTTCTTAATATGATTATGTAAATGTGAAAAAGTAAACATGTTAACTGATGCATTCAGAAACACAAGGAATTTATGAACATTAAATCTCATTATCTATTTGAGTGTAAGACAAAAAATATGCGATCATCTTTAATTGTTGGCCATCAGATTGAAATTTATAATTAAAAGGATAATTAAATCATCGATTCTAATAGGGAGGACGCCTATTGACATAATTAATACATTGATGAGATAATACATTAATATTGATGTACTAAAGTATTAATTAAATAATACATTAATGATATATAAATTAATATATAAAATAATAAATACATTATTGTATTAAAGTATTAAATAATTAAAATATTATTGTAATTTATAAATTAAAGTATTAAAACATTATACATGTATTAATTAATTAATAACAATGTAAAGTATTATTTTAATATTATATTAATGTATTTATTATTTAATATATTTCATTAATACATTACATTATATAATCATATATACATAACTTAATTAATTAAATCATGTAATTGTATATACATTAATACAATTACAATTACAGTTACATGATTTAATTAATAATAATGTAAAATATTAATGAAACATATTAAATAATAAATACATTAATATAATATTATATAATAAATACATTAATATAATATAATATAATAAATACATTAATATAATATTAAAAAATACATTGTTAAAGTATTAATATACCAATAAAATAATACATTAATACTACATTATTAAAGTATTAATATATTACTATAGTATTATTGATTAATATATTATAAAACATTAATACATTATAAAAATATGAAAGTATGAAAGTATTAATAGTTCATTAATCCATTAAAGTAATAATGTATTAATAACATTAATACAATAAAAATACAATAAAATTACTTTACACCATTATTACATTTAAATACAAAACATTAATGTATTACATTTTTACATTAAAGTATCAATAGTATGAAAGTATTAATAGTTCATTAATCCATTAAAGTAATAATGTATTAATAACATTAATACAATAAAAATACAATAAAATTACTTTACACCATTATTACATTTAAATACAAAACATTAATGTATTACATTTTTACATTAAAGTATCAATGTACTAATACAATATTCATGAATACACTAGTTCAATTAATACAATAATCGTTAATGCATTAATAGAATGCACTACATTAATAATATAATATATTAATAAACTAATATTATATTAAGAAAATATTAATACATTAAATTTATACTTTATATTGTTTTAAATTTATTATTAGTATTTTATTATTATTAATGTATCAATATTTAAATTTAAACATTAATGTACTGAACAATTAATATATTAATACTTTAATACTTTAATGAACAATGGGTCTCTTGGTCAATTCGTTAATGAATAGATTTATGGGTGTTATCACGAGCATAATGATTGTATTATGCTTAATTTATCCAGTGAATTTAAGAGTTTGGAGAGATGAAATACTAGTTAGAGAATCCATAGAGATGAGGGGTTCTGCCTCAGTGTGATCAAAGGGCATATTGTTATCATCTACCTAGAGTAGTGATTCAGGAGGGGAAACATCACCTTCATCTTCATAATTGTCCTTAGAAATGGCTATAAAAATATTTTTCTCCTTACGTTTGTGCCCCGTAAAGTATTTTTCATCACAATTATAGCAAAGACCCTTAAGTTGGAATTCAACCATTTTCACCTTGGTTGATTTTTGGACCTTAAGAGGAGGGGAAGGAAGAGTTGGATTGGTGGGGAGAGGATGGGGAATAAAGGATGGATTTTTTATTTGAGTAGTGACCACTTGTTGTGCTTTCTTGACTATGTGAGTGGCTTTAAGCCAGTTCATAAGGTGAGCCATTAGGACATGAGCATGAATATCATCATTTAGACCACTAATAAAGCAATCATGGAAGAAGATGTCTGGCATTCCTTCAGTACAAAAAGCTGGTTTCTCAAAAGTCACGAGGTAGCCTTAAAATGTACCTGATTGTTTAAGCTTGTTCAAACAACCCAAATGATGAGTGTCATTGTCAAATCGTTTATAAAGAATGGAAACAAATTGAGTCCAAGAAATATAACCTCGGTGGGAATTTTTACACCATTACCACCATTTCCAATACTATGCATCTAAATAGAGGACACCAACATGAAGTTTCATTAAGTCATCGATGATGCCATGCAAGGAGAAATAATGTTCTATCGAGTGACCCAACTGGTGGGGTCCAAGCCATCAAATTTATTCACCTCCAGTTTAGGAAGACGTAAATCATGAGCAAATGAGTTAGAATGAAAATCCATGGAATGTGATGATTCGACTCCCTCTTGGCGTAAAGGTTTTTCCATGGATTCAAGGCCCTTGAATTGATTAACAAGCGTTGCCAAGGAGTTCATTTGGGTAGTGAGGTAGTCAAGTCCGACGAGTTGGGAATTAAGGGTAGCAATGTTGGAATTAATTTGAGCCAAACTTTGATCAATCTAAGTTTGAACTACTTTGAATTGGTCTTGAAAGTTGCTAAAGGCTTCTTCGAGGTAACCCATGTGGTTGCCAAATTCTTGGTTGCAGGTTGCTATTCGGGGTGGGTGCACAAGTATGTGTGAGAGGTGAGCAGTGGGAAGGGGTGAGTGGGGACGCACATAAAGGATTATTGGAGAGTTGTACAAAGGTGAATAGTGTGGTTGTCTGGACTAGGGAGATAAGTAGGTGGATCCACAAAAAAAATATTTCAAAAGAGGGTTACGACTATGATCAATGCAAAGTGAGGAATCTGTTGAGATAGGTCCCAAATAAGAGTGCTAGTTGGTCCACAAAAAACAACTTCTAGAATATGGGTATCAGTGCAATCAGTGTGAAGTGAGGACTCTATTGAGATAGGTCCCAAATAAGAGTGCCAGTGGGACCACTTATAATCTTTTAATTTTACTCATGTGGATTTATACTTCTACCTAAATAATATTGCATTGAAAGAATTCCATATTGAAGATTGTGTAGGAATTTTTCAACCTGGATGAAAGATGCAACATTTCCCAGAACTAAATGTGCCAAAGTTCAACACCTTTTCAAGAATTAAAGCAAGGAGTAGGCTTGCGAATATTCTAAGAATAAGGGATTTTCCTATTCTATAGCTCTTTGATATACTTGTGGGGTCCAACAGTGGTGCTCAACCCAATATATCAGGATCTAACTAAGGAGGGTCAACCATACCCTTAGTCATACTACTTGATTACCCAGGTATGAGAGAGTATTATTCTCAAGCACTATTCTTGGTGCCACTATACCAGTCAATAGATTGATAGGTTGATATAAGGTTGGTTTTAAGATACCTACATGACTATCGATATACCTGAAGGAATGTGGAAGTAAAATTTTGTGTACAGGTGTTGTCTGATGCAATACCACTCAAAGGGGTACCAACATGGGTTACATGGGTTTCCAACAAATTGAAACCATGTGTAGTTCATGTGTGTGTTCTTCCCCAGTCGTAGTTTTACCCGCTTAATGATAGATTAGCGTGGTTATTTATAGATGTCGAAACACATATATAGCCTAAAAAAGAAATTTCTAAAAATTTACTCCAAAAAAGTGTTATGATACCACTTGTAAGGTATCAAATTGAAGTATTTAGAGGAAGAGCACATATATTATCCAAATATTTAACAGAAATAAATATAACAACAAACATAATAACAATATGGGCCAAAATATGATGTCTTTATTAATCTGGAAGCATTGTTGACTTGCCTCTTCGAGGGGGAACCTCCAATAGAGAAGATCTAAACTTACAAATAATTCCACAAGACACCTTTTACTATGATTTCTACCTCTATGTACTACTATATTTTTAAGACATTTTAGAGGAGGAGCTTTTGAGAGTTGGAAACTTCTAGTAAGTCTTCCTACAATATTTGTGTTCACATTATTACATAGGCCTTATTTACTAATGATGGCCTTTATTTCCTAGCAATATATAGTATTTTATCTACTTTAGGGGTTAGGGAGGTTAGGACCCTAACAAGACCTATGATTGTGGTGCACCTTTTATTAATAGATGTTGTGATATCCTAGTCATATGACAAACGTTTACATGATGATAAATGGTTACCATGAAAAAATGAAACCATTGTAGAAGTTTTTCCTAGGTTTAGTTCAACTCCCCTTTGTGAAAATGATAAGTTTGTGGAGTTCTTTTGGTCCTAGTTGGTATTGTACAATCAATTCCATGATTTTTCATACAAATATAGGTACTACAACTAACGTCATCATACAAAATTTGGAAACCTTTAATTACAACCCCTAACATGTAGATCATAATCCAATACCTCCAAAGGATCCACCTCAATATAAAGATGAAGATGAAGATTTTCTAAATGTGTAGATATATCCTAGGCAACATGAGTGGGAGATCATTTCAGGTTTGTATAAGAATAATTTTATAAATGCTAGTGAATTTAACATGGTTGGATTTAGGGACCATGATGTTATGGAAAATTGGAACTTTAAATTTATGGATGAAGACACATCAAATCGTGCAATGAACTTCATATCCCAGAAGTGAAAAGTGAATGCAATTGTTACTACTAAATGTCTAAACAATTATTCATTTGAAAGTTTAGGGGGGTATAGAAAATAACATATAATAAAATGGTTAAACGTTATAGAGCAGGTGGTCATAGAGAACCTTTGCATATTATTATCTAAGGGACTATTGGTATTGGAAAGTCTTACTTGATTTCCACTATTAAACATGCCCTAAAAATAGATTCCCTTTCTGATAAGACCCCCTTGCTTCTTTTGGCCTCTATCGGTGTTGAAACATTCTACATATCTACATCATTAATACACTCTGCACTTCATATACCAATAAGGGACATGACCAATTTGTTGATGTTTTGGTAGTTGTGGGAGGATCTTTCCCTCCTAGATGACCTTTATTAGAGTATAATATTTTGGAAGCAAGTGAACCATTAAACAGATGTGTGGAAACCCTAAAAGACAAGTCGACCTAGAAGAATAAATAATATTAGAATGTTATCTTCCGGAAAGACAAGTCGTCTCCAGAGTAAAAAGATAAAGAAAAAATATAATTACTAGAAAGTCAGGTCGGCCCAACCAGAAAAGTCACTGGACAGATTAATATAAATAGAGGATGTTTTAGCTCATTTGAATACCCAATTAGTGTGCAAGTCTTGTGGAGAGCTGCAGTTGCAGTTGTAATTGTAGCTGCAAGGAGGAATAAGGGTGTATAGTCATCTCTTGGTCTTGGTCTCTCTCTAGCACTATCAAGTGATATTCTTGGTGATTCTCTTGGTGACAATATTGGTTATTATGTTGGTTACATTCTCGATGATAATCTTGGTGGTATTATTGTTAAATTATGGTGCAAGTTTGAGAGAGTAGTGCAACTGTAGCTACTGCAATTATGTATGGTACTTGTTCTGTGGATATGGAGACTCTCTCTCTTGTGCACTACCCTTGGAGAAGGATTTCTCTACTTGTCTTGAGTTGTTGCTGCAGTTAGAAGCTAGGGTTTATCTGTTGGTTCTGAAGTACGCTTTCCATAATTATTCTAAGTAAAGGTTAGTCTACTCGGGGGTGGCATATGTGAATACCTATGGTTGGGTGATAATGATGTGACATTGTCTATTGTTAAACAAGCATACCAAAATTTCAACATGGTGTTAGAGATAGTTTCCTTCGTAACAATCTAACCACTGGAAGGAAGATCCTTAGTTGCAGTTGCAATGTCATTTTATTCGTGCCAGTTGCAGTTCCAGTTGCAGTGCCAACACCAATTGCAGTGAAAGTTTCTGTGAAGTATTGGGACTAATTTTTGGTTTTCCTAGTGTGCCTTAACCTAGCACATCTCCAACTACCTTTGGATTGCAAGTTGGATAACTTTGAAATTCTAGGGTTCGCCATTACTTGTCGTTGCTTCCAAATGGTGCCACTATCTGTCATTGTTTGTTGTAGGTATGTACTTGTATATGCTTAAATTATATCACTATATTGAGGGTGTTTGTAGGAGAAGGGATCTTTTGTCCAAGAAACAATTGTAGATCCATATGGATCTCAGATCCAACATATTCAGAGGAACAACACACTCCAGTTTTTCATATTAGGTTTGATATTCCTTATATTGTTGCAGTTTAAGTATGTGTTGTAACCAGAGTAGCAATATTTATTTCCATTGTTAGTGCTAGCTTAGTAACACTTGATTATTGTTGGGACAACTACCATTAGGTGAATTCTCATATTAATAATGCACTTGTTTACAAGATAAATTGATTTCCTCTAGGAGGTTCTCTTGGTTGTTGACCTTATTCTAGGTGGGTTATCTTGTAAATTCCATGGAGGCTACCATGGAGATGTTGTTGTTCTTGTTTATTGTTCCAGGAAAGTCACAGGTAATAGCTATGAGAGGTAGCTATGATGATGGTTGTAGTAGGAAACATGAAGAAAAATATCCATACATAGATTTGTGCACATTCATGTAATGAAGGAGAAGAGGAGGTCAACACATGTAAAGGGAGAAGATGATTCCGAATACTATATAAATTCAGAGGGAGTTAAGCTTAATAGGGAGCATGCATAATCAAAGTGATATTGATCTCATAGAGAGTCAATTGCTTAGAGGCTTTCATTGATAACGTATTCCTCTTCAGATTCAGATTTAGATGGGAGATACAATCTCCAGGACTGACAGATAGGATCCTAGATCAAAATATTCAGAGACTTTGAGGAGATATGAGACCTCCTAGGAGGATTCCCTTGTTTCAATGGAGGAAGTCAATCAAAAGGACTGGGATGTGGACCTTTTTACCTTGATTCTGAGACATGTACATCAATTGATAGAAAAAAAAATGTTGAGATACCTACATGGTACGAGCGTATATGGATTAAGATATTCCTCGGATGGAGATGTGAAGATGCAGGATTATACAAACTTTGAATAGGCAGGGAGTGCATTGGATCGAAGAGTACTTCCGGATGCTACTTCAGTTTGGAATCCGTGTGATCTCATGGTTGAGAAGGGATTAGACATCAGTGGCACTTAGTACAATAGAGGCAAAGTATATAGCAGCCATTATTGCAAGCCATGAAGAAGTGTGGCTTCAAAAGTTTCTGCAGGACTTTAGCCGAGACACAATGCAAAAAGGAGTTGTGAAGCTCCAGTACACATCCATAGATGAGTAGAATCTGGAAGAGATTCTCCCGGATTGGTCATGATGATTTAACCAAGGGAGAATGATACATTCACTCACAGGATTAACCATGCTGATTTGGTTAGTGGTGAATGGCCCAAGCGTAGTCTTTCTCCTATTAGTCATGTTGATTTGACTAGGAGTGGAAAGACTCAAGGTGTAGAATGTCAAATCTGGTTGAGAGGGAGGTGTGTTGTTTCTTCTCATGCCGACTAACCCCTCTGGCCAAGGGTTCCCTGGATTAGTCTTGCGACTAAGTGGGTAATGCACTGTCGGACCTGATGAGAGAAGAAACATCACACAAACAGTCATGATGACTATGAGAGTAGCTTCATCCTACAGGATGAGACTATAACTATGGTTGATGACATATTGTAGTAGATGTGTGATACTAGTTGATTGTTGCATAGTTATAGAGACATCAACTATGATTATGGTTGATGGCATATTGTAGTAACTATGTGTTACTAGTTGATTGTTGCATAATCATAGGTATGACTATGGTTGAGGGAATATTGTAGTAGTTGTGTGCTACTAGATGATTGTTTCATATTCATATGGATTCTGACTATGGATGAGGGCATATTGTAGTAGTTGTGTGCTATGATATGATTCGTGCATAGTCATACGGATCTTGACTATGGCTAAGGGCATATTGTAATAGTTGTGTGCTACTAGATGATTGTTGCACAATCATGGAGGTGGTAGATCTTGACTATGGTTGAGGGCATATTGTAGTAGTTGTGTGCTACTAGCTGATTTTTGCATAGTCATGGAGGTGGAAGACCATGATTATGGCCGAGGGCATATTGTAGTGGCTATGTGCCACTAGCTGATCGTTGCATAATCATAGAGATTGTTGTATTGCATGGTGGTTTGATTGTAGGAGAGAGACATTGTGTCTCTGGATAGTAGTTGTGTGCTACTTGGAGTAGTTGTGTACCACTAGATAATAGTTATGTACTACTATGGATCAACATAGTCATGTTCTACTAGATGGCATTATAGTAGTTATGCGCACTACTAGTTGATTTCCATGGAGACTACTAGTTCACATTGATAGTAGTTGTGTGCTACTTGGAGTGGTTGTGCACCATTGGATAGTAGTTATGTACTGCTATGGATCGACATAGTCATGTTCTACTAGATGGGATTGTAGTAGATGTGAACTACGAGCTGATTTCCATGGAGACTACTAGTTCACATTGGAAGTAGTTGAGTGCTACTTGATTGCAGAGACTGTGACAGATAAGCTACCGATGGAATTGTGGCAGCTGTGTGCTACCAACTGATTGTAGAGTAGTCAGTGGACTACTAGATGAAGACATCGTGAAATATGCCTCCCTAGCTAAGAGGGAGTGTTGATGTTTTGGTAGCTGCGGGAGGATCTTTCCCTCCTAGATGACCTTTCTTAGAATATAATATTATGGAAGCAAGTGAACCATTAAATAGATGTGTGAAAACCCTAGAAGACAAGTCAACCCAGTAGAATAAATAATTTTAGAATGTTATCTTCCAGAAAGAAAAGACGACTCCACAGGAAAAAGATAAACATTAAATATAATTACCAGAAAGTCAAGTCGGCCCAGCCAGAAAAGTCACTAGACAAATTAATATAAATAGAGGACATTTTATCTCATTTGAATACCCAATTAGTGTGCAAGTCTTGTGGAGAGTTGCAGCTGCAACTGCAATTGCAAGGAGGAATAAGGGTGTATGGTCATCTCTTGGTCTTGGTCTCTCTCTAGCGCTATCAAATGATATTCTTGGTGATTCGCTTGGTGAAAATCTTGGTGATTATCTTGGTGACATTCTTGGTGATACTCTTGTTGATATTCTTGCTAAATTATGGCACAAGTTTGAGAGAGTAGTGCAACTGCAGCTGCCGCAGTTGTTTATGGTACTTGTTATGTGAATATGTAGACTCTCTCTCTTCTATGCTACCCTTGGAGAAGGAGCGCTCTACTTGTCTTGAGTTGTTACTGCAATTAGCAGCTAGGGTTTATCTATTGGTTCTGAAGTAGGCTTACCAGAATTATTCTAAGTAAAGGTTAGTGTGCTCGAGGGTGGCATATGTGAATGCCTATGTTTGGGTGACATTGTCTATGGTTAAACGAGTATACCAAAATTTCAACACAATTTACAAGGGTCACATTTTATTACCTTACAAGAGGAGATGAGATACATCAAATACATATAAATGAGATGAGTTTTATAGGGAGAAATTTGTTAACAAAAACCGATTCTCAACTTCATCAAGCTTATCCTGAAAATTCTATTATTCCTTTTAGAGGTAGATCAATTATATTGGTCAGTGATTGGGACAACTACCTCCAATTATGGATATACCTACATATGCATGTAAAGGTCATGCAATATAAGTATGAAAATTATCCACAATTGTAGTAACTCTTGATATAATGTTCATGAAAGATGGACAAAGAAATGATCATAAAAAATTTCAACATTTGTTAATGAATGTTAGAGATCCAATTCAAATTGTAGAAGACTGGAAATTACTAATGACATGTACAAGTACAAATATCGATGGTTCCACAAAAGAGGCATGTGATAAGGATATACATTTGTCTTCAATAAATGATGATGTCCACAATCATAATAAGTGTTGTTTGATATCCCTAAATAATCCTATTGCACATAGTCTTTCTACAAGAGTAAGTAGCAACTACTCCATGGGAGCAGGTGAGGGAAAATTGGACAATGCGTTGCTTATTGTTGTTGGAGGTAGGGTTATCCTTACTTCAAACTTATAAAATAATGTAGGACTTGTCAATCGTGCACTTGGGGTAATTGAACATATTGTGTATAACCCTAGAATATCCTCTCCTTAACCTCCCACACATGTTTTAGTAAGATTTGATAACTATGTGGGGGTTCCATGTGATGAATTATTCCCTCAGACTGTGCCTATTATACCTATTGAAAGATGTAATAATAGACAAATTCCATTGAGACTTGCTTGGGAATTAACAATCCATAAGTCTCAGGGATTGACATTAGAGAAGGAAACTATTAATATTGGAAAGAAAGAGTGGCAAGGTCTCACTTTTATTGCATATCCTGAGTTAAATCTTTGGATGTTCTTCGATTTCAACCTCCGTTTCCATATGATTGATATGAAAAGATGGGAAAGTGTCTAAGAGAAAAGTTAAAGAAGACAAATTGAGATCAATTACTATGTAATAGATGGGTTATTCAATATCTTCATCATATCACTTCTAAATGATATGATGTAATATATATGTTATTAAATATCTTAATCATTTCACTTTGTTATCATTCAATGTCTTCATCACTTAACATTGTTACTTTGTTATTATTCATATTTGTAATGATGTAAATTTCCTAATGTTTTATCTAGTTTATGAGACTAAATTTATTTTATGACTCAAAAATTGATTATAGATGATACTAAGTGAATTTCAAAGGATCACGTTCGTCTAAAACATATACATATACATAATGATGATCATATAAAATTTTCATGCGGCTACTTGTAACTAGAACAAATGTAGACCCAACTTAACTCCGGATCTATCATGTATCTAGAAGAATCAAATCCCTTGAGGTGTAAATCTTTCCTCAAATTTTATACTGTAAAGAAGATTTTCGCTTCAAAAAATTTGATCCCTTTTAACGGCATGATAAATTTGAAGTTAAAATAAATTTACACTAATCATAAAATAAAATACGATTTAATACTATGTATCAATCCATATGTATAAATCTCTCAAACATAAAACATATATGTATAAATCTCTTAAGCATTTTGCATCATAGAACTTTCGAATAACAAACTATACTGATTTATCTTAAAAGCACTTTCGACTAAAGTTTAAAAGAATATTGACAACATTATCACTCTAATAGCAACATAATCATAATTCATGTTAATTAATAAGCACTGCAATGTTAAAATTGTATATTAAATCAGCCACCATTCTCATTTCATATGGGTATCTCCTTCATGGGACATTCTTCTTCCATAGGTTCTTTTTTTAATCCAAACATGTTCATAGCGTCACTCGAATCAAAATCGATGCTCTCTACTTTGCTAGAATTTCATTAAAATTTGATAGAGGGAAAGAATTGGACCGTAAGCTCAATGCACCTTTCGAAACAAACATTAGTCTTAGGGTGAATGATTCAAGGATATTGGCTACAAAATTCTAATTTGTATTAAAGTTTCACACGGGTGGGTAAAGCCATGAGCAATATGCCAAGTAATTGTTGATAGTTAAAATTCAACAGTCGGGTCTTTTCATTTAAAAATCTATAAATAGACAAAGAGGAAAAACTTTGTTTAATAACAAATAGGAGTAGGTTTCAGTTAAAGTAGAGATTGTTTTGCAAAGTATGTGGGTGATCCACAGCCTTGGAACTGTTCAGGTTGGTTCAGTTTGAGGTTCACAATGCAAGGGAAGCTTGAAATTGTTGAAGAGATAGTTTTGGAGATACTTGGTTTTTTTTTCATGAAGAAAAAAAAACAAACAATTAAGAGTAAGTTAATTCGGGAGTAATCTTCCCTCCTCTACTGTGATTTGACAATTTAAATTTTTGGTCAATCCAGAACTCTAATCGATTTTTTGAGCATCTGGATTCGTTTAAAATGAGACAAAACCTCTATTATAAAAAATTTGAAAAACATGAAACTTTGATTTTACAAAACTCAGGCTACCCCTGAAAATCTAGCCAGATTCCAGCCATTTTTTTAATAAAAAAAGAGAATCTGTTTGCTCCCGACTTAGCATACTCCATAACAAATATATGTATACTCCATAACAAATATATGTTTTTGTTTTTTACGAACAAGGAAGACTGGCAAATTGAAATAATAAATGATATGGAAATAACTGCCATAAAAAGGATTTATTGAATTAAATATAACCAAAAATACAACAAAGTATTATACATTAATTTACTGTAATCTTCCACACAGTTGATAATGATAAGCATGGGGACATGTCTTTTAGGTGTCAGTTGTTAGGCCGAACTCCAGCCCAATTGGCCCGAACTCCAGCCAAGGCAGCATTGAGCAAGAATGCCGAAGAGTATACTAGAGTTCCGTCATCAACCCACTTGCTGTTGTCAACCAACTTGTGCTCGGACGGTGTGGTATCATAATCTGGCGAATACAGGCCGAGCAGATAAGAGCCAATTCCCCACTTGACCCAAACCAGGACTTGCAGAACACTATATACCCATCTCCCAGTACCCTTATTTAACCCTAGAAATACTGCGAAGCCAATCTCTAACAGAATCATTGCGAAAAGTTTAAGCTTATTGGTCCATTTTGATTTTGATTTTGATTTTATTAGCTTACAAAAGTCCCAAGTGTCCATGAGCAAACCAAAGCAAATAGCTGCAATTACCACAGCAACCATAGGTTTAGAGGGTAGTATGGAGTGTATTTCATACCATTTGCGAGCGCCTCCATCAAATGCAATAAACACAGCCCAATAAACAGAGCAAATCAAATTGACACCACCCACTATGAACGATAAGGTTTTGATTGATGAACCAGTACCTCTAAAGGTCAACACTTGGCAAACACTGGACTTATGGGCACTGGACTCACCGGCGCTGGACTTATCTGCAGGGGAGTCATCTGCACTGGACTCGACGTTGACCCAAGCCTGAGTTAGAAATGCACTGGCAGGAAGCCCAATTCCTTTACTGTCCACGACGTGATTTCTTATCGCCCTTCTGGCTACGAGAGCACTAGAGAAGCCATCGATTTTAAACCAGACAGTTAGTAAAAGGTTGATTAATATTTCTACTAACCTTGGCACTATTATCAAGGCAGTTCTGTATGACACCTCTTCTTGTTTATATAATCTGCTCCCATCCAAATAGCTTTGCAGGGCATCTGAAGCCTTGACTGTGGCTCCTCTGTCTTCCTGATCTTTAGACTTGAATGATCTAATCAGCGCCCTTGTCCAATCATCTTCGGATGCAGACTTCACGGGAATGCAGATGCAGATAGGCTTTTCTTGGATGTGTTTAGTAGGTACAGATTTAAGTGCATTACAGACTGCCGGGAAGTCGATTTTGGGAGGGCTCTTATGGCAACCATTTATCAGGCAGCCAATACATGGCAGCAACCACGGGGATTCAGTCAGATGAAATAGTATTCCATGCGTATTCCAGTCAAGTTTCTCTTTGAACTTTTGCACATTCGAGGATTCAATGTCGTCATGCTTCTCCGCATTGATTGATGGGGTTTCCGATGCAGATGGGACTGATTCAATGCAGTGGCACTCGTGGTCATTAGCATCGTGGCCATTCGCATCGCTTGATGAGGATTGCGATGCACTTGTGACTGGTTCTTTTGATGGGTGAGAAGGCTTGCATGGCAGTAGAATGCAGCGGCACTTGTCGCTCTTCGCATCGAATGGCTTACATGGCAGTAGAATGGAGTGCACATAATGGGCATTTTGCATATACTTCATGAATTGGTGGATAGAAGAATTGGAAGTATCTGTCGACAGCATTACAACAGAAGCATCTACATATCTCTCATCTGTTATGGTGGTCAGTCCTTTTCCTTCCTCCGCTGTTTTCTTCTCCGATGGTATCTTCTTCAGTTCGGGACCTGTTATGGTGGCCATAAAATCCCTGGCACCCATCTCTAGATCTAGTCTCCTCCTTAAAAAACTTGAAAAAAAAGCTGCTAGATTCCCGATGCAAGTAATACCTAACTCTGGAAAACTAACAGAACCTGTGAGCGCGTCACCTAACTCTAGCTGTGCTAGAGCAATACAAGACAGCCATCCCAAGCAAACAAGCAGCTTTATAATCAACAATTGCTTCATGTTTTGGCTTCAATGCTGCAGCGAATCCAAAATACAATCTTGGGGCAAGTTTTCCAATCCTATGACACACAAAAACTCTTGCTTTTCCACTCAAGTCATACGATGCCTGCAAACTCTTATAGCAGAAGAGTTGCACATTCGTTGGGCCCACAAGGAAGTTTACGGATAAGACTTGCACATCGTTGCCCACCACTGGGGTGGAATTTGACCAGTGGAGTGGGTTAATTCTGAGTAATTTCTCACTGGAGTTACTTTTTAGACAGGTTTTTTAGCTGTCAATCTGGGTTAGTTTAAAATGAAATATAATCAAGTTTGTTTTTTTTACCTGAAAAACCGAACATTGCTCCTGAGTTAACCTACTCCTTTGACCAATTACCCACGTTGTTGCCTATCAAATTTCATCATTAATCATTCGAGGTACATGCTTTCAGCAATAATTCATTCGCATTTTAAGTTGAGTAGTTCACTTCTTCTATATAGACTAAGAAACCCTCTCGGTATGTTGGGACTTAATAAAAATACAATTTTCTCTTAATTGACCAAAATAATTATGAGGCATCATAAAAGTATTTTTTCAAGCAGTAGTCTAAACGTTTTATTTTTTGGAAGTTTTTGAGTGAGTTTTTCCCTTTGAGATGACAATGGACAGATTTAATAGGGGTTTAGTGCTTAATAAGTTTTCTATGGACATGATTAAATATGGCTGGAATATTCTTAGTAGTCACACAAAATAAATGGCTGTGATTTCAATCATTAACTTCCTAGCTATTATAAAGACATCAGTTTATGTGTTTACTTTTTTACATTTATCTAATCATATT
>JASDQU010946958.1:50262-65496 GCA_032191745.1 Picea mariana
TTGGGAACTTACTCCAATACTTCTCCATATAGTGGATGATATGGGAGTGGAAAGCAGCAACCCGAGAGATTCGTAGCCAGGCTTGAACTCGTGACCTCTCCCAAAATGGAAAAGTGTGCGCACGTCTTGCCATACAAACTATCCCTCATGACTTTTATTCAACTCCACTTGCTTACTTAAAAAGCCCTTGTTAAAAAAATCGATTTGGAAAACACGAGAGACTTGCTTGCGATGTATCAATATATATTGTCCGCAGACTTTGATTGAATGGAAGTAGATAATTGGATTTGAAATAATTTCATATTCAACTATCCCAACAATAGAATTGAATGTATATATTGTCATCTGATTTTGATTGGACGGAAATAGATAATCATCTGACTTTGATTGGACGGAAATAGATAATCGGATTTGAAATAACTTCTAATTCAACTTTCACGATTGCAACTAATATATATTGTCATCTTATTTTGATTGAACGGAAGTAAATAATTGGATTTGAAATAATTTCATATTCAACTATCCCAACAATAGAATTGAATGTATATATTGTCATCTGACTTTGATTGAACGGAAGTAAATAATTGGATTTGAAATAACTTCATATTTAACTATCCCAACAATAGAATTGAATGTATATATTGTCATCTGACTTTGATTGAACGGAAGTAAATAATTGGATTTGAAATAACTTCATATTCAACTATCCTAAAATTGAATGTATATATTGTCATCTGACTTTGATTGGACGAAAATAGATAATCATCTGACTTTGATTGGACGGAAATAGATAATCGGATTTGAAATAAGTTCTAATTCAACTTTCACGATTGCAACTCATATATATTGTCATCTGATTTTGATTGAACGGAAGTAAATAATTGGATTTGAAATAACTTCATATTCAACTATCCCAACAACAGCATTGAATGTATATATTGTCATCTGACTTTGATGGGAAGTAGATAATCTGATTTGAAATAACTTCAAATTCAATTTTCATAATAGCCAGGTTTTTTTTCGCTGTTTTATGAAATGTCTTTTTTCATTGGAATCAGGGGATATAAATTTATAGGAATCGCTATTTTTTATTATTCAAAGTTTATTTCTGAATGCAGAAATGGATTCAACCTACTGAAAAAACCAATTTATGAATCTAACAATTTCTGGCTGGATTTTGGGCAAATGTCCTCTGAAAAAACCCTCATATAGTTTGCATATCAATACACCTGGTCTGTTAAACAAAAAAATATGAATTACATATTATAGGTAACACTAAAGTTATAATAGGTTTAAAAGAGATAGGCCTACTATTTTTATTTATTGGAATTATTACTAGTATCTTGCAATGTAATTGTTGACAAAATCACAACTTTACATTGTTTAAATAAAAGACCTCAAAACACATTGAATATGCAATTTCAATCTCTAAAATCTTGAATACTTAATTTTAATCTCTAAATATATTGTTTAAATAAAAAACTTCAATATACTTTAAATATGTAATTTCACTTCCTAAAATCTTAAATATATAATTTCAACCTAAAAATCTGAAATTTTATAATTTTATAATTTTATAATCAGATTTTAAACAAAAATCTAAAAAAAGTAATGTCTAAAAAAATAAATAAAAAACCTAAATCTTTAAACTACAAGCCAAGAGATTACTAATGGGAAGAGGTTGAAACTATCCTTATAAGACACTTGTCATGGATCACATAAATCTAAACCATGATCCATAAATCTAAACCAAGGGTTTCTTTAGAGGTCACTAAATAACATTTAAACAGATTTCGCTTATCAATATTAAAGAATAATTATTACACTAAATGAAAAAAAGTTAAAAGAGGAAGTATTATTAAATTGATGAAATATTAAAGTGGAATAAAAAAAAATTAAAATTAGTCATATCAGTCTTTTCAACTAATAAAAAAATTAAAAATTTCAAATTCCATAAAATAAAATTAATAAAAAAAATCTAGAAATTTATATGCAAAATTCAAGCAAAATTCAAAATAAAAGAAAATAGATTCATATGCAAAATTCAAATTAAAAGAAAATAAATTCATAACAAATTACAATATAATATATACTCCATAGGCAAGTATAATGTTATTGGGTATATATTAATCACTCAAAATGACCACATGTGTCAGGACACAAAAACTCCACATGCCCAAATTTAGGAATAAGAGTTACACACTCGTTGGCCTTGATAAAGAAGTTCATATATAAGAGTCGGACGTTCATTAGTGTACAAATAAAGATTATGGTTGCAACCACCCTAAAGTTTCCTTAATTTTTGATGGTTGCAACCACTCTAAAGTTTCCTTAATTTTTTCTCAAACTTTTTTTTTCAAAAGAAAATTCTACATTATATTAAAAATAATACAATTTGTTTACAAAATTAATATAATAGTAAAAATTTTTTTAATAAAGTCAAAACTAAAAAAAATAGTGTTATAAACCATACAATAATAAAAAAATCTGTCTAGAATTTCTTTTTTGACACATACTACACAAAATACTAAAGACTTTGCCAATGATTTCTAGCAAAGAGGAGAGCAACCAACAGCATACCAAAAAGTACTAGCACTAAGGAAGACTAAAAGAAATTCAATACATATTTAAAAAGAGAGTTGGGCCCTCACGACCATCCACCCATCGAGTGTATGCGATTTTCCCTTGAGGTAAGTAAAGAGACTTTTTTGAAAGGCACCTTGTTTTCTTCTCTATAAATGTGTGCAAAAGATATTGATCTGAAGAGAGGAATGAGATCAGAGATTCTATCCTTCCAGCCATCTAAATTTTCCACCAAGATTGATCCTTTTCTATTAAGCCAATCGATGCCGATCTTGCAATCCCCCAAAACATATAAGTCATAAACAAAAAGTCTTGTGGCAAGAGTTAAAGTTGCCCACGCTCCCATGAGCTCTGCCTTGGAATTTGTTCCCCTTCCACAGTTTAAAGTTGACCTAAATTATGTGTGATCATCAACCTTTAAGACTCCTCCAACACCACAAAGAGTACCATTCATTTGAGCAACCCAGTCAAACCATGCAAGAGCTTTATCTACAAGAAGGATTGTAGATGTGATCCTAGGATTATAAACTTTTTTATTTTTCCCCATCATACCCACAGCTCCTAAAACAAGATATACAATTCTCTGCAAAGATGGGGTTCTATCCTCAAATATTGAATTATTTATGTCCAACCATATGTTCTAGTAAATAAAAGCAGGAAGAGCTTGTAGATTAAAATTCAGAGAAGCCCAATTTTGGAAGCAATCATTCACCAAATTTCCATTCCACCCATGATTGAGATTTAACACTTTTTTCACTTCGTCCCAAACTAAAATAGTGAATAGACAACTAACAAAAATGTGTTTGCTTGATTCTCCCTTGACTCCACACAAATAACACAAACTTGGCCCCTTCCAACCTCTTTTATGCATGACACAATAGTATGAGTTATGATATATTTTCAGATAACTCATATGCATGACACAAATAACACAGTTAACACTGAATTCACAAAAACTCTCATATTGTCAAACTAATGCTCCAGTCAAAATCTACAACAATATGGAAACGACAATTTTTCCCCTTTGGACTTTCTTTTGGCTTAGCAATTTTATCCTTGTTCATGCTTCCCTACACCAATTCCTTTTGGATTTTGTTAGAATATCAATTGGGTATTCCAATTACTACCTTCTAAAAGATCCGTCACAATTTCACCCTTAATTGAGCTTCAAACCGCTAGTTATAGCTCACAGATGTTTTGACTGCTTTATTTTTTTATCCATGTATGCTACATGTGTCTTCTTTCTCTTCCTGCACATTTTTAGATACCTAGATTCCAGTTCTGGCTCCACAACTATCTTTTATGGTTCATAAAATTTCCATAGACTGCTCTTGTTCCCAAAACGGACTTATAACCTAGGAGTTATGCCCTTCGGAAGTAAATTGGTGCCAAAATTTTACCTTAATTGTTTCAGCTGTAAATTTCTCATACGAGCTCCATTTTGTGAATAGATTATCTCATTGGAAAGATATCTATGATTTATTTTATTTAAGCCTCAAAGATAGAATGTACTTTTTTATACTCCGTTTTTCGTGGGTTTTGATTGGCTAAAAACGTCATTTAGGGCCTCAAAATCGCCCGCAAGTTCATGACCTTAAAAAATATGAAAAATTCAGAAAATTTCATGTAAAATTGATTGTTTTACTATTGTAACAACTTTTAAATCTGAGTCATCAATCTCAAAATAGGGTGAGATATCAATTGTTGATTTTATTCTATCGTCCATCAACATTCTCCTTTGAGCACTCACAACATTTTCCCAAAACTATCGACTCGACCATCGACCATCGACCCATTCCTATAGAAACTAATTTAGAACACAGTGTTAAACTGACTAACCCAACCATCAACTATTGGTTGTTGGAAATTCTCGTTCAAGGATGAAACACCTTACCAATTTGGCCAACCCCTGACCATCAACCATCGACCGTCGGCCATCCATGTTGGCTGAAAAAACACTTCTCCAAATTGATCGACCCAACCATCGACCATCGGTCATTGCTTGGCTAACATGGCATGACACGTGGATGTTAACATAGAATGACAAGTAGACTCTAGCATGGAATTATGGATAACGTGGCATGACATGTGGATGTTAATTGGCATGACACATCATCACCCTCTTTCCTTTATTGGTCATCGACCATTTCCTTTAGATGATCTGAATGTAGATTTTAGCATTGTACAATATTTACTGCAAATAGATTTTCAGTAAAAAAACAGAAAAAATACAATCATTACATAGATATTTTTCCCCCAGAAACCCAAACCGAGAAAACTAGCATATTCTATATTCATTCATAGTGATACATTGTTTACAATACAATCTACATATAGAAGCCAACGACATCCAAAACCCTAACCCAATGACTTTGATTAATCAACAACCCTAATTCCTTAATCAGAAATAGAACACCATTGGCAAAAAACCATGTGCCGAAAAACCGCCCAACAATGGACACAAAAATCGATGCAATACAAAAAACGAGGCAAAAATGTGACATGTTTCCCGAGGGAAAAACATTTCTTAGGGGCGCTTCCCCCGAACCCCTTACACCCCCCTGCGCACCCAGCGCAACACACACACTACTACTCGTGCAAAGAATATAACACATACCTTACACTGAACACATCACCGAATGGGTTGACACCCCATCATCGACCCATCAACCATTGACAAGTTATCTTTCTTGATCGAAACACTTCGCCGAATTGATCAACACCCAACCATTGACCCATCAACCATCAAAGATTCTCGTTAGTGACCAAACACTTTTCCAATCCGACCGACCCGACCATCGACCACCAATCTTCGACAATTTTCTTTAGTGCCCAACACTTCGCCAATCCAACCGACTTGATCATCGGTTGTCAGTCATTAGTGATTTCCTTTGGCCAAATCCAAAACTTAGAAAGTTTCGACCAAACTTCTGATGAATTTGGATCGTCGATCTTCCATCCCGAATGATCTTAGACATTGATCTATCAAACTTCGTCCAACTCTGTCGATGCCTGACCATGAACCATCGGTCGTCAGAGACTTATTTTTGTCAAGCCCAACTCTTCGACATTATCACTGATTCAACCATCAACTGTCAGCGAAGTTTGTTGGCGAACTTCAACACTTAGATATTTTTGTCAAATATCGGGTCAATCTAAGCCATCAATCTCCTATCCAAGATGATATTGACCGTCAATCGACTCCAACCTCCCATCGACAGAAAATGAATCTAGACTATAGATCTCTCTCATTTTCCCAACCGCCGAAAATAAATCTTGGCCATTGATTTGCACGACCTTCTAAACGGTCGAAACCTTATAAATTTTAAAATTTATCTCAACAAATCTAAGCCATTGATCTCAAGATCAAACATGATCTTGGTTGTTGATTCACTGAACTCTACCCAGTGCTACAATGACCATTAAAACATGAAATCTGACCTTCCGTTGAATTTAACTCTGCAACTCTGCACATCAATGCCCCGTATCATCTCTGAGAGGGTTCTCAGGCAATTTCACTCAAAATTTGCCTATGAATTTGGGGATTTCACTCTAATTTTCTCTGTTTTCCCCCAAATTCATCACAGACAAATATGTAACAACAAATTTTACCCAAGTTCACACTGGTCTTTGGCCCATATGGGTCCATTGTTGAACTAGAAGCTCTAGTACCATTCTATAACGTACCCAGACTCAAAGTTAGCAACATTATGTGCAAAAAATCATTAAATCATTGAGATTTACTGCTAATTAATTTATTGTAGGTTACTAACTACATATCACACACAAATTTGACTATCTGGTCGATACCATATTCCAAATGCATCTAATAGCATAAAAGAAATTGTGAATGCAATTATTCAAGCAACAACAAAATACCTAGCATTCATCTAAATCATTTAAACAATGGAAATAACATCAGAACAGAACATAAACACTTATATGTTAATAATTAACCAACTATCTATGTATGAAGGATGAACCTCCTAGCCATAGGCATTGTTGTTCATTTCCTCTCAACAACATGCCACCCTCGAGCTAAGGCTATGAGTCCACAAGGAGATCCTACCCACTAGTTGTTTACTCTCCACACACAACATCCCCAAAACTCAGGTTCTACTCCTATAGCAGTTCTAATCCTTTAGCTTTCACTCTTCCCCACAACCTACACTACCCAAGGAATAATGTACCCCCTTCATTGTTCATAATCCCTTAGGTTGTACTATTCATTTATCAGGGCCCCTAGTGCACTCGGTTGGCCAATAATCTCTCAGCTAAGGACTCTATGAACTCTCAGTTGCTTCAGGAGTTCTCACAACATCCTTCACAAGGCTCTTGAGTCATTTCCTCAACAAGAAAAAATGCACTACAGGCTTCCTGCCTGTTTTATAGATACACAGGCCCCATTTCTAGCATAGTACACAACCCAACAATAGTTTTCTTCAAGCATCACATGGTTGTGATCTTCCCAACACTCAACCCTCCTTTTGCTACCCAAAAAAACTACTCTCCATGCAAAAACATGAATGTCCAAAGAGTTCCCCTTGGCCATACAAATTTCCTCTCTCGTTTTCTTGCTTCACTTATACTCTTCCCCAATCTGATTGTACTCATGTCCATGCTCTCCAATAACTATGGGATGTGAGCACTCACACCCACCCTCTTACATGAGTTAAATGATTGTTTTTGGGAACACTCAACAACAATTACAAGGTTCATACACAATGATAATAATTTAGAGGATGTGGGTTGGATTAATATCCATGAATAGTTCCCCCTTGAACCCCCTCTTTCTTATGGAATCATAGCCCCCCATCATTTTTCATCTCTTTCGTATTGCATCCATTGATTCTTACTTTTATTAATTATTCAATGCACATAATATACAATTCGGGTCATCAGCCACATTAAATCAATACGAGCTCTTCGCTCGAACACATCGGCTCATAGCCTAATTCACATTTATACAATTACGTTATAATTCATGAGGATTAAAACCGAGGATGTTAGATGATGTCTATTCTTTGCTCTTCAAACGTGACGTTAAGCTACATTTTTATAGTTAATCTTACCAATAAGCTTATAATACCATTACAATTTACACCCATAACCCATGGCTTATAGTTTTGGGGTTTTGAAAAGGCAAAAACAAAGGAAAATATAACACATTGGATGGCATTATGGTGAGGGAGGGATTCAAGCACATTAAGTAGGGACAATGAATGTGATGTCAATTATTATATGGACAAGGATTGACAATGTTCATAACACATGGATTCAAGTGACGATTAAAAAAGACAAGATTTCCAAGCTTTTATAGGAAGCTTTCATCAAGTGACACTTAAAATGATGGATACACCAATATAGTGATAAAGATTATGTGGACATAAGTTATATGATGGATTTAATATTGTGGAATGGTACATTGTATCAAGGAATAGATAAGAGCCAATGAGAGTAGAAATTATTTTAGTCTTTAGGTAACAAAGGCAATCAAAGAGTGTTGAATCTTGAATCTTTATCATGATTTACATCAATCCTCATTTAATAATAGAGGACATTAATAAGTTGTGGAAAATAGAATCCTTCTTTTGAATCTTGAATTTTGATCATGATTTACATCCATCTTTATTTAATAATAAAAATACATTAATTATTATTTACCACCTAAGAATTGGGAATCTAAACATTGATAAGTTGTTGAAAATAGAAACTAAGTAAAAAATAACAAGTGAATTTAAAAATTCAATTCAAAAATTTATTTTTTTAAAAAGGGAATTTTGAATTACCCTTTTAGAAAGGGGTTAGAACCCATTGGAAGGGTTAAGGTGATCTGATGAAATGAATGAATGTGACAATAAAACATTAAAGTTGGTTTACATTAAATTTTTTTTATGAAATCATCCACCCTATAAACTTACGCAGCCACGGAGACTATAATTGTCATCTACTTTTGTGTCGGTGAGTTGTAATATATCAAAATGTTTGACTTAACTTTTGTGTCAGTGAGTTATAGTATATCAAAATCACAGACGGTTGTAATATATCATAATGACCGACTTAATTTTTATGCCAGTGAGTTGTAGTACATCAAAATCACAAACTTAGTTGTAGCATATAAAAATGGTGTTAGCTAAACTTTTTATTTTCTGGGTTTTTTATTGATAGGAATGGGCTGGAATTCAGTGATGTAAATTTGGACAAAATCTCTATTTTCTGTTGTTTAAATTGTTTTTCTGAATGCATAAATAAATTCAGTTTGCTGAAAAATCAATGAGATACTCGAATTATACAAACTTAACCAATCAAATATGCAGATCCAACTATTTATCACCCAAAATCAAACAAAAAAAAATGATTAAAAACCCCAAAAGATAAAATGTTTAGACTACTCTTATCAAACGTTTACTAAAAGTTTTGATTATTTTAACATAAAATCACTTGGATGCAATGAAACCAGTTTGTCGTATACCAAAACCATCGTACCTTGATTTAAAAAACATCTTTTAATTTTTTTCAGAATAAGATGAAATCACATGGATGCATTGATAACAAACTGATGCATTGGACTAGCCCATGTGCATTGTCAGAATGAACTAGGCATTACCGTTGGTTTACATTAATGTATTTTAATGAAGCCATACGACCTGTAAACTTACGCAACCATGAGCAACCATGAGACAAAACGACAACATGTCTCAGTTGGGCAGAGGCTCCCCTTAAGAAGATTTACGTATAAGAGTTACACTTTGTTTTTTCAATTTATAATATTAAAAATAATTTTGATTAAATTAAAATGGATAAACTATTTTTAATATTTGAATTTTCATTTATTAATAATCTCATTGTGATTTTTAGTGATTGTCTTTCAATGGTTTTTGGACGAGAAAGGTTCTTACCTTATTCTTAGGATATTTCTTTAAAACATATTGTCATTGTAATGTTGAAATATATATTTTTTTGTCATTATGATGTTGAAATATTTTTTTTTTGAAAAAGAGTAAAAAACATTTTATCAACTAAACATTGAACATACAAAGAGTCGTTTTGGTTCCACACTTTTATGCTTGACCATATGACATATTAATTTCAAATATGAAGATGCAATATATAAAAATAGAGAAAGATTGTGGGAACACATACATATATAAACTTTTGAGAGGGAATAAACAATGTTTCATTTATTTATAGATTTATTTAGGATATTAAGTGTTATACATTTCAATAACTCTATAATATTTATTGGTAAAATAAACATGTAAATAGAAGAAGTTAATGGTGAAATCACAATCATTGATTTATTGGAACTACTAAAAATATTCTATCAATATTTATATTTAATTAAAACTGATTAAAATACTAAAAACCTACTAAATATACCCATTATAAATAACCTTTTAACATAATTATAATATTATATTTTGGCACAGGAAGGAAGGGGCAACGAGATCTTGTTTTGTAGTTCTTAGAGGACAGATTTTACCATGGCGAGGAGCTTCTCTTACCGCAACATGATTGTCCATTTTCAATCTCCGTCTCAAAAAACGAGTGGTGATTCTATCAGAATTTCATTCAGAAGCACTGTGAAATGTCATCAGATTGATAATTTTAATGCCGATTTTAACTGACACATTAAGTATTTCATTCATTTTGCAGCAAATCCTGTAACTGGTCATGGCATCATAAAGCTTCTGAAGCCTCTACATTTTACAAGAATTGGGGTCCGGTCTTCATACAATGAATCCAGAAGAGAAAATGGAATTGGGGTCCTGGCTTCATACAATGAATCCAGAAGAGAAAATGGTGTTGATAGTTCAAGAAAGAATTATAAACCTTCCAAAAGATCTTCTTCTGGACGGTTTCATTATCCTTCTGAGAATTATATTCGGGAACTGTTGAAGAAGCCTCTACATTTTACAAGAATTGGGGTCCGGTCTTTATACAATGAATCCAGAAGAGAAAATGGAATTGGGGTCCTGGCTTCATACAATGAATCCAGAAGAGAAAATGGTGTTGACGGTCCAAGGAAAAAGGGGAAGGATTATAAACCTTTAAAAAATTCTTCTTCTGGACGGTTTTATTATCCTTCTGAGGATTATATTCGGGAACTGTTGGATAACTCTCGTCCCCCGTTATCCGAATCAGCAGCTACAGAACTGCGGTAAGTTCAAGTTCTATTGTTCATTATATACTCTGGTTACACTTTTTTAGGTATCTATTCTATCAAAATTGCGTTACTGTATTTATCCGTAATCTTGTTTTCTGGATTTTTTAGAAATCTTGCGTTACTGTATTATTTAAACTAAAACCTACAATTAATTATAAATTTCGATGGCTAGAATGGATCTGATTTTAGAAACAGAAGACATTCTTATTACTTTTTAAATTTTGCAGTGAGGACATTCAGGGCATTCCGGAGAAGGAGAGGCATATTTTATTCGATATGTTGAAGCCGGAGTAAGTAATTTGGTGGCTTGTCATTTTAGATGTTAAAGTTTATTGTCCGATTATTGGAGGGACAGCACAAGTTACTTGAATTGGGTAGTAAGTTATGTAAGTTGTGTTTAAAAACAAAAACAAAAAGCAACATTGGGCAGTAAGTTAGAGATTACTGAGTAGGTTGAAGGCAATCCATCTTTTTGTTTATGATCTCTTAATTGTATTTGCAGATACATTTCAAGAATGTGGGAGATAGCTGGTTATAATCATAATGATTGTGCTGCTGATATGCTGCCTCCCATTGAAAGCAAGCCTGAAAGCAAGCCTTTGTTGCTTGAATGTTGGAGAGGGAAGATTGATAAACGTTTTATTGTTATTTTGGATGTTAAAAACAAATTTGAAATGGTAATTTTTTCACAGAAAATTTCACATTATATTCATAAAATTATAATCTTTTATCAAAACAAAGATTACATCATAATTTCTTCATTAACTTTTCCAAAAAAACAAACTTACTACACAGAAAATGATATTATATAAATTTGAAATGGTAATTGCAGTGTACATTCTATTATGAGCATTTATGCCATCTTCATTTATCTTTACACATATATTCTTTGCATATGAACTTAACCTAATTCGTTTATATGAGGCAGGCATTTTTCCGTGGTACAAATGGGCATTTGTATGGACACTTGGACAGCAAAATTTTTCGAGGTATAGTTACAGATTTTCCTTATTAAATGCATAGTTGCTTGCACATAATCTAAACTTAGCGTGTTTCTAAATGATGATTTAGAATATAGTATAAATTTATCCTTTGCTTTCCTATGGTGATTTAGTTCCATATCAATAATTCATAATATGATAATTTAATTTCACATAGCTATTCTACTTTATTCTTTCTTAGTCGATGATATTCAAAATACTTTCTTAAACATACCATGTATCCTTTTGTTTTTAAAAAGAGTCCCTTACCCATTTAACCAGTTTTTCATCCTGCATCTAATTATCACTCTCTTCTTTTGATAAGTAAGAAAGACCCTTCATATTTTTATATAGTTAGAAAATTTACAATTCATAATTACTCTAATGAAGGCTTTCAATATTCATAATTACTATAATGAAGGCTTTCAATTTGATCCTAAGGGTTATCTATAGAGCATTGCAAATTTCTATTTAAGGAGAAATAAAAAATCATAATATGTAAACATTTCTTATTTTAGTTGTTAATCCTTAAACTTAAATTGCAAAAAGTATATCATAAATGTTCACATTTTATTTATTATAATATTTTAAAGTAGGGAAACTTTTTATTTATCAAAATACTTTTAAAATAGGGAAACATTATAGAGCATGGCAAAGTTTTATCAATGAGAAATTTGTATTAATAGTTTAAGGGTTATCTATAGAGCATTGCAAATTTCTATCAGTGAAAAATAAAAAAATCATAATATGTAAACATTTTTTTATTCTAGTCGTTAATCCTTAAACTTGAATTGCAAGAAGTATATTATAAATGTTCACATTTTATTTATTATAATATTTTAAGGTAGAGAAACTTTTTATTTATCAAAATATATTTAAGGTAGGAAAACATCATACAATGATTGTTTTATGGAAGGAATCCATTATTTACTTGCTTCTTAAGGTAGGGTGAGCTCTTAATGAACTAAGCAAAAGAAGATTTTTTTTTCCTTTTGGATCTAAGAAAGAGCTTTGACCACTTGTAGTGAACCTGACACATAAAAAATAAAAGATAAACCCTTAACTTGAGATTAAGGAATTCATCCACAAAATAAACACAAGAATTTAGAAAGAACCCTTGAGATGTAGTGTAACATTATGAAATACTCCTTATGGAAGGAAATACTTCACCATGCTTGTTGCAATATAATAATCGTTATCCAACATATCCAATACAATGATATTGGTGTATTGATACTTTCTTATGTGTATTCATTGGGGTCTATGCCAGCTACCCCTCAATATTTACCTAGTGGGCCTATTTATTACTCACAAACTACAAGGTAGGCCTCTTCGATGATTATGGGCACATTACATTCAATATCCCCCTTTAGTACCTCCCTAAATACCCTATATTATCTTCCATATATAAATTACATTTCTCCAAAAACCAAAAGTACCATGAACTTGCTTGATTGATTATTCATAATATATATAACATAGTTGACATTTCCTAGATAATTATTGAAATAACAAATTCCCTTGTATTCAAATTTGTGCTTCTCAAATGAAATCTCCTATAACTCTTCTTTTGTTCGCTTATTAGATGTGATGATTTTGCATGTATTTCTATGTATCATTTTTAGTAGTTAAAATATATATCTTCTCACCCCTTGAAGTGTTCTCCTATTCCTCTCTAATAACATGTTCCAAGTTACTAAGCTTGGTAAGTTTTTCCACATTCTACTGTCCACATTTTATTTAACTTTACTTTACTTCCACGTGTGGAGGAACACAACTATATATTCATGACATTGATTATGACACTTCATGCTTTAATGGACCCATCCCTACAGTAAATGAGCATAAGAGCAAGTTTTGAAAATATGGTTTATAATTTCTATATATCATACACTATGATGGCTCATGAATCCACTTTTTGCATTTATTGTCGTAATTCAAGTTCCTTTCACATGTTAGTTGGCACAAAAAAATTCGAAAATTTAGACCATAGCTTAGATTTCCAAAGCTTAGTCTCTATTTTATCTTACTCTCCCAAATTTTGAAAATCCATTAAGTGTGAATAAACTACTTTTATGTGGGAAATCCTCCAATTAAGCTTAATTCGACCATTTAAAAACATCTATGGTATTTTTGACTAAGATTTGTCCCTTCTTATCTTATCGAAATATTTCTTCATGTCTAATGATATTCCTTCTTACTACATATTTATGGATTTCCATTTACAAAATCTACTCAATATTAAAGATGACTAATCATAAATTTCCCAAAAATTATTATAAAAACCAAACTTTCATATCTCAAATATACTATTAACCAACTTAGATTTTAATGATTTGTTTCGAACAAAAAAGCTAAGACCAAGAATCCTCCCAAAAAAACATTTAACCCTCCATCCATGATTTCTCATACCTAATTTCTTAGACATTAGCATCAAGATGCATGCTCATCCATATTATTCTATGTATATGACCCACTGGGAAAGAAATATTCCTTTTGAGAGTATTGCCAAAGAATATTCAAAGCATATTTTTCTTTCCATATTTGAGCCCTTGTGTCCTTATATCATTGCCATGTAAACTCTCTAGATATAGATATATTAAAGTACTTCATTTTCCAAAAACATATATTTGTTTTAATCTTCGAAATACATATGTTTTTCCATGCTAATAAATGATATTTATTATTAAACTCGAGACCTCCCCATTAGAAAAATTCTAGGTTTTCCCATGTACTTTATAACCTTTCGCAAGGTTGTAGAGATAAGAGTAACAAGATAAGGAGGGATTGCGTGTAAGAGTGGCTTCATTTAAAGTAATTTGGCTAACTAAATAAAGAAAACAAAAAAATCCAATCTTGAAGTGTTTTTGCGAAGGAACATATTTCATCTCAATTTTTTTTCCTATCAGGTTAAAAGTGTTAGTGGCGGGAGCCCCTCTTTTGCAAGGTTGTAGAGCTAAGAGTAACAAGATAGGGAGGGATTGCATGCAAGTGGCTTCATTTAAAGTAATTTGGCTAACTAAATAAAGAAAACAAAAAATTCCAATCTTGAAGTGTTTTTGCGAAGGACTATGTTTCATCTCCTTAATTTTTTTCCCTATCAGGTTAAAAGGGTTAGTGGCAGGAGCCCCTCTTTTGCAAAGTTGTAGAGCTAAGAGTAACAAGATAGGGAGGGATTGCGTGCAAGAGTGGCTTCATTTAAAGTAATTTGGCTAACTAAATAAATAAAACAAAAAATTCCAATCTTGAAGTGTTTTTGCGAAGGACCATATTTCATCTCCTAATTTTTTTCCCTATCAGGTTAAAAGGGTTAGTGGCGGGAGCCCCTTTTTTAAAATCGAGGAGAAGAATGGAGAAATATAGTTTTTCATCCATTATATCTCAAATCATCGAACCAAAGTTTTTTAAAAGTTGATTCATAAATTTCCAATTAAATTGATTATATGTATTGGAGATATCTAACTTAATCATCATTTCATTTTTCTTCTTCTTTTTGTTTGAGTG
>JASDQU010946959.1:5178-34619 GCA_032191745.1 Picea mariana
ATATCCTACTAAATCTTGATCACCCAAGCATAGGTATGCATGCCTTAGGTTTTGAAATGTGTCATGATATTTGTTGGATGTTTGTGTGCAGCTTCCGTCAGGTTCTCTGAGTCTATACCCTTGCTTGAGCATCTACAAAGTATTTCAGTTATCAGTTGGCATCTTCTAACTTCATACTTTGGGGGGCATTCTGTTACACGTCAAAATTGCTCCGCTGGATAAGTGTCTCATTGTCCCTCTCAATTGTCGTAAGTGTCGCATCTTTCCTACAACTTTCGCAAGTGTCGCAAGTTGGTCACTAGTGTCGCAAATGATGTTCAGACATATTGCCATGTCAACGACACTAAGAAGGCACTTATAACATCTCACATGATTTATTTGAAGGAGGAGAACTGGTTTACTGAAGTCAAATAACTTTTTCCATCTAAAAGCACTTCAAAAACTGAGTTTTGGAGAGGAGCGCTCCCCCTTACACTATCTCGGAGCGCCGACGCTCCCCCTTACACTGTCAGGGAGCGTTATAACGCTTTCCTGGCCCTTTTGAGGGAGCGCTATAGATTTTGAGGGCGCTAGCTCCCCCTAAAGCTTACTAGGGAGCGCTACAACGCTCTGATGGCCCTTTTGAGGGAGCGCTACCTATTCTGGGCGGTTGTTAAGCTGTTGAGATGAATGGGGGAAGCATCTTTTCATTCTTGGAAGGCACTTGGATTCAAATCCCTAGTCCAACCATGATCCTAGGGCAGATCCTCAACTAAAGGAGGAAAATCCTCAACTTCCCCAAGGATATCTCAAGTGGTTAAAGCCTCTCCAAGGCTATATAAGAAAGCTTTCTAATGGTGAAAGAGGGACTGCAAAATGGAGAATCACACCAAACTTATGATCTCATAAGTGGTGCTGGATCTGATTGGGGGAAGAATTATCAGCATGAAACTTATGATCTCATAAGGAACACACAGTCAGCCAAAGGAGAATAATCAGTGAAGCTGTTGTCATACAGATTGTGGAACTTTCAGGCAAGGGTTAGACGAAGGGGACTTGACGAAGTTGTCGCATTCGCATCTACGATTGTAAGTACTGCTGTCGTTATTCTCATCAATATGACACGCTTGGCCTGTTTCTTTCTAGTTTTTGTCTAATGCCACATGAACTTATCACTAGTTGATAGATCTATTTTAAAGCTAACATCAATAGAGCAGGAAGTGGTCGTATCTTGCTTTCTCCATAGAACTCAGCGAGGAGAAAAGGATTGGAGCGCAACTCGGAGCGTGCAGGGACAAACGTCGATAACAGGTACTTATATCATCTTTCCTTCTCATGTGTTAGTTTAGATAGATTTGAAAGAAATTCAGTGTCCATGATAATCATTTTTCTGTCTAGGGTTAAGGTCAAGCTCTAGAGGTGATCTACTTGTCCGTAGGGAGATTTTCCTACAACAGTTGTCACCCTCTTCAAATATATACATGGATGCCTCGCATTCATCCATATGCATAGTTTCAAAGCTTTCATCAAGTAAGTAATAATTCTCTTGCTCAATTATTTGTTCATTACACTCATCATCCAGAACAATTGCATTGGGGGTGGGTTGTCTGGGAAACCTTGGTCTTTGTGGGTTATTCGTATCTTCAAACCTCACTTTGTTCTCTTGGGGAGGGTTCCTCCTTTGCTATGGTATTTTCATTCTTAGATTTTCCATGTAATTATCTCCCCTTATTAATCTGTTTATCTCTTTATTCATTTGCTTGATAGGTCTGCTCATTTGTTCCATTTCGATTCTCTGCTTAGTTTCCTATTCCGCCACAGGGTCAACCTTTACGTCAGGTATGGTTCCTTTGAAAAATACTCCTCCCATCATCTGGTTTTGAGTTGGTTGGGGCTTGAACTCTTCATTATTTCTTGAAATGGAAGCTCCTTGATTATCAATATTTAATCCTCCCAGCTGCCTTCGTACTCTTCCCAGTATAATGTCGGGGTCGGTACCCGTTTCAATCGTAATTTATTCCATCTCAGTAGATTTGTTCATTGCCTCCTCCAAGGTATCCATTTGATATGCTCTTATAGCATACTTTACATTTGGGGGCATTTCATTCTTATAACAACCAAGAATGTCTGGGTCATTCAGTCTTTTATCTTCCGGGATTTTACTCAAGGTTTTATTGAATCAGAGGTTAAAATCTCGATTTCTTTCATTTTTCCTTAGACTAATCTGAGTGAAATTGGTGAGAAGGGTATGATAAGAAATTGGAGGGGAAAACATAGTCATGAACATGGCTTCAAGGTCATTGAATGAGCAAATAGATCTACTAGGCAATGTTGTATACCATTCATACGCTCTTCCTGATAGGATTTACAGAAATAATATTACCATGACATCGTCATACTCCACATGGTGAAAGTCACACACATCAAGAAACAAGTGCAGATGCCTCTTTGCATAGATTTCTTCGTCTCTGAAGAATTCCTTCAAGGTGCCCTTAGGGAGAACAGGGAGATCATGTTGCTCACCTATAATATTTAGAGGGGAGTCTCTTGTTCTTCGTCGATTTTCAAACCTTAGGTTATCCTGATTTCTTGCAGCATCTCATCCACCTTATTGTCTCTCCTCATGTGAGTCTTCTGGCGATTGTTCATTTCTTTCCTCCATGTCTATGGTCATTCTAGGAATATAATTTCCACTTCTCAGAATGCACAGTTGCTTATTTTTGGTTCTGGTAATGGGTCCTTTGTAATTGTCCAGCTTCAATATCGACCTTGTTCTTGTGATGCTCTAGCTAGCCTTTGATTTCTTCGTTATTTTCGTTCGTCTCTTCTATGTCTTCATAGGATTTCTCTTTCTTCTTCCTGAAATAAGACCTTCTAGGACCTTTCTAAATATTCTCGATTCTTGGAGGTTGTTATTCCTAGATTGTACAACTAGTGTAAAATGCTTCGTTGATTATTCAATCCAATTTCTAAGCGGGGCTGATTAGTCTAGGGTAAAGTCATATATTTTCAAAATTCTATACCAAGTTCCAATTTTAGTTCATTCCCTAGTATGGTCACTAAAAATGTTGACGCTTGAATCCGTCAACACCAAAATGGAAACCTCACGAGGATATAAATCCCCATGCATTTTTATAGAGGTGGTACTCCTCTGTTTCTTATAATTCATGTGAGACTATAGGTCTTCAAAATGTGGGACTTTAAAGAAGTCCGTCGTGATAATCAAATAAAAAGGAAAAGTTTTCAAAAGCGGAGAATGTTTTTATTTTCTTTTAAAGAAAGTTCTTAAGAATGGACCACGAACCACACAGATTCATACATTTAAAGTAAATAAGAAAAATTTCCTCACATCCATCATAAATTGATTAATTATTTATGATCACATAAAAATAAAATAAAATGGTTCGCATGTGTAAAACCATGTTTCCCCCAATCTGTAAATATAACTTTATTGGCCAGGAACTATGGAAAACTCAAAGTGTGAATGTTTGATTTGGGTGGACCTTTGTATAAAAGTCGATGAATGTAAATCCTGTTATTTTAATAAATAATGGAAACGTGTTGCATGAATGCTGAGAAGGGGATGTGCTAAGAAAGACCATGATTGCTAATGGAAAGGTGGTGGAGGGGACCTAGAATGGTTGCATTAACTTCCACCGAACCAACACCGTGCTGGAATTAATTGCTCATATTAGAACAAACCTCTGACCCAAGAATGAATTACAGTCAGATTGTTAGGTGGGAAGGCCTCCTCAAGATTTAATGAGGGGATGGGGCAGACTGCTCATATGTAAGGATTCCGGACCTAACCACAGACTGGATATTCGAGCCACACGCAATATTGTTGAGCAAGGTAAGAAAAGAAGCAAGGTGTCGGCAGAGGGGACCAGCGAAAAATGAAGAGACAAGAGCGGAAACTCTCAAGGTCCGAGGAAGGATTGAAAGCAAAAAACTGAGTTCTGATCACTAGGAATGGAGACTGAGTCAGGAGAAGGAGAGTAACCTTCGTCCTCGTCTATTCCTGTATAGGGAGAAGGAGAGTAACCTTCATCCCTAACTTCTGTTAAGATGGAAGTAAGAGATTGAATCTCAAAGAATCGTGGCCTAAGATCAGGGGTGGCCAGTGATAAATCCATTGGGAGTGACTGAGCCTATGGTTGGGTGGAAACGAGCACCTCTCTCGGTACTCACATCATGCCTTATGGTTCTGATAAGTGTTTCTTTCATGCTTTATGATTCAAGTGGAAATAATGAGTGCATGCTTATATTTATACGCCTTTAAATGGTATCTATATTGAATGGTTTAGTTAAGAGTATGCATTCGTCCCTTGAGGACTTTTATATCTATTGATTTTCCTTATGCTCTAGTTTAATTACTTAAGAATACTCTCCCTAGAGAAATTCATCACTGTCTTAGAGTCGAGTGAGTAACCCCCCCTATTTTCGGAGGCTGAACCCCGCAAACACTGCGAGGACAAAGTCTAATAAGCTCAGGAGAGGTAGTGCAGGTATGCACCAAGTCTCTACAAGGTGGGAAGAAACCGAAACCATCTTAAGTCCTAGAAGTTAAGGAATGAACGTAAGGAGTGCGCGAAAGAACACTCCCAAGCGTTACGTTCAAGAAAAAAAAAGAGTACAAAACTCTTCAGTCCTTTAGAGCCAGCAATGCTCATGAAGGATAGTGAGGTTCAAGTATCAAAAGGGAATATCCTTTCGTTTAGGAGATGAACGGATGAGGTCCGTTCGGGAGGATCTAGGGTCGATAGCGACCGTTAGATTTGAGGAAGGGCGCAGGCGTTAACGTTTCGATTACTTCAATCTTCGTAAGATCGCACATCGGGAGACTCACACATTGGCACGCCTAGACTCTTGAAACCCAAAATCGTGACATGATCTAGATCGTATATCTAAGGATATATCGAGACCCTCCTTGACCATTGGATCTGAATGTGAGGACCAACAACCATTGGATCCAAGAAAGGTGCATGAGGGTTAAACCCTTCGAAATTATACAGGAGAATGGACCTTGCCAAGTCCCAAAGTTCCAAAACCATCAGGACTGTCCATCGTCAGGGTAGACAGATGGAAACAGATCCGAGACTTCGAGGATTTGAATTTTGGAAGATTTGCATGGGAAAGAGTAGAGATTATCCTAGCCGTTGGTGTTGGGAAGGATGCGTGGCGAGTGGTCAACATTTCACTGACTCGCACATCAAAGAAGTCAAAGGGTAGAGCTCTATGAACTCGCGATGCACAAAATCATGATATGATCTGAGTCGTCCATCGGAAGGGACACATGGTGAGATCTCATCATTTCGCTGACTTGTAGAGTATAAAGGTCAAGGGGTAGAGTCGTGAGAAATCGCGAAGTGAAAATTTGCGAAATGATCACAGGCATTGATTGAAGGAGGAAGTTGAACCATAGATCTGACCTTGTCGAGATTTCGCGACTCTAGAAATTAGAGGCAAGAATTCTGCAAACTCGCGATACGCGAAGTTGTGAGTTGATATGAGCCATCGGATCGAGGAGAGATCTAGACCATTTATTTTCCAGGTAGACGAGATGCGAAGTCACGAAACATGAAATCACAACGTGCTTGAAATATTGGCCCACAGTTACAACGAAGGGTCACATCAGTGAAGGAGAACCAGGGACTAGCACATGCTAGGATCCTGTCGAGATTTCAAGAGTCGGGAGAATCAAAGTGACTCACATGTAGAAGTCACGAACTGCGAAATGGTTATGTGCCTTTCGAATAAGCAATTGGACACAACCTTGGTCACATTGAAGGGAGGTCTTAATCGGGAGAGCTAGCGCCTAAGTATGCTAAGGTTTTCAAAGGCATTAAGGAGAAGGTCACGACTACCCTTAATCTTGCACTAGGTAGTCAGAAATTCCTATGATTGTTTTTAGAATGAGACTATCAAGGTCTTAGAGAGTCGTTTGGCTCCAGAAGTCAGAGATCCTTGACTAGAACGTTGAGTCAGTTCCCGACTGTCTCAATTAGAATCTGTAGAGAGAGAGAATTTGTTCTTGTTAAGAGGAATGGAAATTTTTCCCCGTCGTGGGTGTGTTACAAATTTGTATCAGAGAATGGTTACAACACTTGGCCTACTTGGGCTCATGGAAAAATAGTTTAAAAACTCTATTTGGATTACTTTCAAAAGTGTGACACTCTACCTTACCTCTTTCTTAAAAAGTCTGGTTAAAAATGTTATTAAAGAAAAGAATAAAACTTTCTGCTATGTGTATGCATTTAAGAAGTTGAACCATGTAAATTTCATGAACTAATAGACTGTTACCTAACAATAAGTTTTTTTGGCACTCAAACAATCAGTGAATCATGGTAAGACTCCAATACTAAAGGATGGTGATGTGTCATGAAGTGGGGGATGGCTCCCACAATAGAGATGAGGAATCTGACGAAAGGAGGGCGGTAGAAACCCCTCCAGATCTGGCTGAAACTGTACGGAGACTCATGGCTGAGTTACAGAGTTTCAAGGCTGACAACGAGAGATTGATAAAGGAGCAAGAGAAACAAATAGAAATTAATGCATTCTTTCTACATATCTTATCCAACATACACAGGCAACTGCAACATGAACCCGCAACCAGTCATGCAGACCAACAACACAAGAAGAGAGGTTAGAGTCCACCTGAGACCCGAAAACATGACTCCATAAGTGACCCCACTGGGAGAAGTACCGCGAAGAAGGTCCAACCTGGAGGCACGGGACACTCATCGGGAGATTCCTCTGGAAAGGAAGCTAACAACCCCAAAGGATATTCTAGTAGCAGGGCCAACTCGCATTCTCAGAGGAAAGGAAAGAAATGGAAGCATTCCAAAACCCGTGGTCCTGAAGAGTTCAAGAAATCCAAACCACCCTCTTTCGATGGAGAGATTAAGAAGGGAGAAGAGGCAAAAGCTTGGTTGCTTTGTTTAAAGAAGTATTTCAGGGTCCATGACTACTCTGAAAACTTGAAGGCTTGAATATCCATCTTCAACCTGAATGGAAAGGCTTCCATATGGTGGGAAGACCTTAGGAATGTGAAAGGAGTCCATGAGAAGGACTTGTCATGGAAACAGTTTGAGAAATACTTTAGGAAGAAGTATCTATCAGAAAAACACATGGATGGGAAAACTAAGGAATTCTATGAACTCTAGCTAGGGCATCTCACCAAAGAGGAATTTGTCAATAAATTTTTTGAACTATTGAGGTATGTACCCTAAATAAAATATGAAAAAGAAAAAATGCAGCAGTTCATTAGTGGGTTACCTCAGACCTACCGGGATAGGATTGAGTTCAACAAACCAAGGACCTTAGAAGAAGTGATCCGAAAGGTGAGGTATTGTTATGAACAGTTTGGGAGCAAGACAATACCCCATGAGGAATGGAAGAGGAAGAGTAGTTCGGGATTCCATAAGAAAAGGTTTAACTCCTCAAGATTTAAGAACTATGGAAAATATTTTAGGGGGAGCCTTCCTGCTAGAAGTGTATATCAAAAAAATTTCCCCTCCTAAAGTGTAAATAAACCTTTTCAGACAGTCCCAAAAAATACCAATAACCTAAAGAAGGAACCCTTAAAATGTTGGGGTTGTGGAGAAAATCATAGATTAAGGGACTGCCCACACAGACAACAAAATAGTAAAGGGGTCTAAAATATCCAAGAAGCTACCACTGTCAATCATGTGGCTAGGAGCATGCCATGAATCTATGCATCCCTAGACAATAATCAAGCCGACAACCAAGCTTCAGTAGTGGAACTCAAAGATATGATCGTCAACCATCTAGTTTCTATTTTAATTGACCCAAGTTCTAATTTAGTTATGTGGCCCCTAAGATTGTCAATAAGTGTAAATTGCAACCAATTATACATGTTAAACCATGGTTGGTACAACTAGCCACTGGGACCAAAAGAAAGGTGGCAAAGGCCATACCAGCCTGCCAATTCATCATGGGTGGATTACCCACCCAAACAACCCTTAACATACTTCCCCTGGGATCTTCTAACACATTGTTTGGTATGGATTGGTTGGCTGCTTATAAAACTAAAGTGGATTGTTATCATAAAACTTTAGAAAGTGTAGACGACGGAGGGAGAAAGATGACCCTCCAAGGGATTCAGAAGCATGTCTCAGTGAGACAAATATCGACCCTTCAAATGAAAAAAGTATTGCAGAAAAGGGTGTTCCTTGTATGCAATACAGGTGTTGGAATCCATTAAGGACGACAAACCAAACCTTGAGGACCACCCCATATTAAGAGAATACAAGGACATTTTCCCGAAATAAGTACCAGGTCTACCTTCAAGAAGGGATATTGATTTCTCGTTAGAGCTTACACCAGGAGCAGTACCAGCATCTAGAACGCCATATAGGATGAGCACGCCCGAGCTGGTTGATCTCAAGCTACAACTAAAGGAGATGATGGAAAAAGGCTACATCTGACCCAGTGTATCTCTGTGGGGAGCACCTATCCTGTTTGTGAAAAAGAAATATGGCACCCTCTGACTATGCATAGATTACAGAAAACCATAAAGAACAAATACCCCTTACCCAAAATCAATGACTTGTTCGACCAACTGATATGCACTACCATATTCTCGAAGATCGAATTGAGGTCTGGATACCACCAAGTCTGTATTAAGGATGAAGACATACACAAAACATCCTTCAGAACGAGGTATGGTCACTATGAATTCGTGGTGGTGCCATTTGGGTTAACCAATTCCCCCACCACTTTTATGTGCTTGATGAATAATGTACTCAACAAATTTTTGGACAAATTTGTATTGGTATTCATTGATGATATCCTAATATACTCCAAGAACGAGGAGGAGCATGAGGAACATATTAGACTCGTACTTCAAGTACTAAGAGAGCATCATCTCTACACTAAGTTTAACAAGTGCGACTTCTTTCAAAAGCAAGTCCATTACTAAGGCCATGTCATTTCTAAGGAAGGGGTGGAAGTGGACCCTAATAAGATCAGATCTATTATGGAATGGCCTACCCCAAAGAATGTATCAGATATCATATCCTTCATGGGCTTAGCCGGATACTATAGAAGGTTTATAAAAGGATTTTCCAAGATTGGTTGTCCAATCACTGCCCTTCAGAAAAAGGGGATCAAATTCATTTGGACATCAAAATGTGAAGAAAGATTTTAGGAACTGAAATACCTCACGACCCATGCACCCGTGCTAAATATTGCAGACCCGGATAATGATTTCCTTGTATGTACAAATGTCTGCAAGGAAGGACTCGAAGGAGTCCTTATGCAAGAGGGATGTGTAATTTCCTACGCGTTCTGGAAATTAAATGAACATGAGATCAATTATGTGACCCATGACCTAGATTTGGTTGCCATAGTACATGCTTTAAAAATGTGGAGGCACTACCTTCTGGGAAGGAGATTTGTGCTTATGACAAACCATTATGGGTTGAGGCACATGTTTGATCAACTGAAACTCAACGCCAGGCAAGCTAGGTGGATGGATCTCCTAAGTGAATTCGATTTTGAAATCAAACACATAAAAGGAAATGAAAATAGGGTGGTCAATGCCCTTAGCATAAGTATAAAAATGATTCATCTGGCAGCAGTAATCACTTGTGAAATGGATGTTAGGGAAAGAATCAGAAATGAAAAAGAGACAGATGTATTCTTTAAGACTGTGATGTCATAACTAAGACAAGAACCTACAGGGCTGAAGTATGAAGGCTACCAAATGCTTGAGGAAGGGTTGTTGACTTATAAAAATAGATTTTATATTCCAAACTGTGATGACTTGAAGAGGTTCATAATGGATGAACTGCATAAGAGACCATATATTGGTCACTCGGGATATCAAAAGATGATCACGACCACTAGGAAACATTTTTATTGGCATGGGTTAAAGAAATGCATATCTAACTATATAGCTAAGTGCCTAGAAAGCCAGCAAGTTAAGGCAGAACACCGACATCCAGCAGGATTATTACAGCCCCTATCGATCCCAGAATGGAAATGGGAAACCATCTCCATGGATTTCATCACCGGATTACCAAATTCGACCAAGAAAAATGATTCCATCATGGTCGTGGTGGACAAACTTAGTAAGTCTTCCCATTTCATCCCTGTCAAGTCAACTTGCAAGGCAATAGATATTTCCAACATCTTCATGAAGGAGATATTCAGACTGCATGATATGCCCAAGGAAATTGTATCTGACAGAGATACCAAATTCACTTCAAACTTTTGGAAATCCCTAATGGTCGGTTTTGAGACTAAATTTTTGTTTAGCATATCCTATCACCCTCAGACTAATGGATAGACATAAAGAGTAAACCAAATAGTAGAGTACATGCTAAGGATGCACGTAATGCATCAGCCTAAGAAGTGGGAAGACTACCTACCATTGATAGATTTTTCCTACAACAACGGTTATCGGGAATCCTTGAAGATAAGCCCCTTTGAATCCCTCTATGGTAGAAAATGAAAGATCCCAATTAGATGGAGTAATCCAGTGGATATAATTACAATCACACCTGACATGCTGAAAGAAATGGAACAGTAGGTAGTGCAGATAAGGAAAAATCTGAAAATTGCTCAGGACCGACAAAAAGTTATGCCGACAGAATGAGAACTCCCCGAGAGTTCAAAGTTGGAGACCATGTCTATCTCAGAGTTAGACCCCAGAAGAGTTCCCTGAGAATGGGAGCATGTGCCAATTTGGCACCTCAGTATTGTGGACCCTTTGAAGTCCTAGATAGAGTGGAACTTGTAGCCTATAGAATAGCACTTCCTCCCACAGTAAAGGCACATAATTTTTTCCATGTTTCATTATTAAATAAATATGTACATGATGCTAACCATATAATTGACTAATCTATGATCCAGGTGGAACTGAAGGGAGAATTCCTGCTAGAACCCCAAAGCATACTAGACAGGAAGGAAACCTCACTCAGGAACTGAACCATTGAACAGGTCAAGGTGTAATGGAAACACTTTTCCCTAGATGAGGCTATGTGGGAAATGGAAGATGCCATGAGACAGGAATATCTGATTTTTTTTACTTCTGTACATACCTATCATGTTGTTAGATATAACATCGATGACGATGATTCCTTTAAGGGGGAGGGAATTGTAACACCCTGTTTCCCCCAGTCTATAAATATAACTTTATTGGCCAGGAACTATGGCAAACTCAAAGTGTGAATGTTTGATTTGGGTGGACCTTTGTATAAAACTCGATGAATGTAAATCCTGTTATTGTAATAGATAATGGAAACATGTTGCATGACTGTTGAGAAGGGGACGTGCTAAGAAATACCATGATTTCTAATGGATAGGTGGTGGAGGGGACCCAGAATGATTGCATTCACTTCCACCAAACCATCACTGTTCTGGAATTAATTTCACAAATCAAAACAAACCTCTGACCCATGAATGAATTACAGTCAGACTAGTAGCTTGGAAGGCCTCCTCAAGAGTTAATGAGGCTATGGGGTAGACTACCCATCTGTAAGGCTTACAGGCCTGACCATGGACTGGATATTTGAGCCACATGCAATCTTATTGAGCAAGGAAAGAAAAGAAGCAAGGTGTGTGCAAAGGGGACTAGCGAAAAATGCAAAGACGAGAGAGGAAACTCTTGGGGTCCGAGGAAGGATTGAAAGAGAAAAATTGATTTTTGATCATAGGGAATGGATACTGAATCAGGAGAAGGAGAGTAACCTTTGTCCTCTTCTATTCCTGTATAGGGAGAAGGAGAGTAACCTTCGTCCCTAACTTCCATTGAGCTGGAAGTAAGAGATTGAATCTCAAAGCATCATGACCTAAGCTCGGGGGTGGTCAGTGATAAATCAATTAGGAGTGACTGAACCTATGTTTGGGTGGAAATGAGAACCTCTCTCGGTAGTTGCATCACGCCTTATGGTTATGATAAGTGTTTCTTTCATGCTTTGTGCTTCAACTGGAAATAATGAGTGCATGCTTATATTTATACGCCTGTAAATGGTCTCTATATTGAATGGTTTAGTTAAGGATATTTTTGAATGAGTGAAAAAATATTAAGTCCTTCAGAGCCAACAAAGATCAAGAAGGATAGTGAGGTTCAAGTATCCAAAGGGAATATCCTTTCATTTAGGAGATGAACGAATGAGGTCTGTTTGGGAGGATCCAGGGTCCATAGCGATCGTTAGATTTGAGGAAGGGGCACAGGCATTAACGTCTTGATTCCTTCAGGCTTCGCAAAATTGCACATCAGGAGACTTGCACGTTGGCATTCCTAGACTCCCGAAACCCAAAATCACAACGTGATCTGGATCGTAAATCTAAGGATCTATCAGTACCCTCCCTGACCGTCAGATCTAAATGCAAGGACCAATAGCCGTTGGATCCAGGAAAGGTGCATGAGGGTTAAACCCTTCAAAAGTATACAGGGGAATGGACCTTGCCAAGTCTCAGAGTTCTGAAACCATCGGGACCATCCATCATCAGGTTAGACAGATGGAAACAAATCCGAGAGTTCGAGGATTTGAACTTCAGAAGATTTGCATGGGAAAGAGTGGAGTCGATCCTAGTCATTGGTGCTGGGAAGGATATGTGGCGAGCAGTCAGTGTTTCACTAACTCACACATCAGAGAAGTCAAAGGGTAGAGCTCTAGAAACTCATGATGCACAAAATCGTGATATGATCTGATTCGTCCATCGGAAGGGACGCATGGTGAGAACTCATCATTTCGTTGATTCGTAGAGTATAAAGGTCAAGGGGAAAATCTGTGAGAACACGTGAAGTGAAAATTCATGAAATGATCACAACCATTGATTGAAGGAGGAAGCTAAACCGTAGATCTAACCTTGTCAGGATTTCACGACTTGGGAAATTAGAGGCAAGAGTTCTGCGAACTCATAATACACGAAGTCACTAGTTGATCTGATTCATCGAATCAAGGAGAGATCTGGACCATTGATTGTCCAGGGAGACGAGATGTGAAGTCGTGAAATGTGAAATTGTGATGCGCTTGAAATATTGGCCCACAGTTACAGTGAAGGGTCACATCAGTGAAGGAGAACCGAGGGACTAGCACGCGTTAGGCTTCTGTCGAGAATTCGAGAGTCGAGGGAATCAGAGTGACTCACATGTAGAAGTCGCAAACAACAAAATCGTGATGCACCTTTGGAATAAGCGACTGGACACATCCTTGGTCACATTGAAGGGAGGGCTTAACCGGGAGAGCTAGCACCTAAGTACGCTAAGGTTTTCAAAGGCATTAAGGAAAAGGTCATGGGTACCCTTAGTCCTGCACCAGGTATTCAGAAAGTCCTATGATTTTTTTCAGAATGAGAATATCAAGGTCTTAGAGATTTGTTTGGCTCCGGAAGTCGAGGATCCTTGACTAGAAGCCCAAGCCGGTTCCCAACTGTCTCAATTAGAATCCATAGAGAGAGAGAATTTGCTCTTGTTAAGAGGAATGAAAATTTTGCCCCGTCGTGAGTGTGTTACAGCATGCATAAGAGAAATTTGATAGAGTAGTGCATGTGCATCTCAAACAAAGATAATTCTAGATCAACCTCAAATAATTTATATTCAGAAAACTGGGTTACAAAGTACAGTCGAGATTGTTCCCAAAATAACTCTCTTTAAATTTCTTAAAAAACATATAGTTCCAACGTATTCTATGAAATTTAAATGCATTTGTCATAAAGACTGGGATTGGGGATCCCGCGGACCATTAAGAAAATATACACAAGAATGAATATTTGTATAAGGAAGAAAGTGGGCAACGAAAGGACATCAAGACCTGGTAAGAAGAAAAAGGAAATTATCAGTCTTCGGTTAAACCTTTCTATTTAAAGAGGTGGAGTGACTAGATAAAGGACTTGATAAAGAAAGAATAATGTGATCAATATGAACTTACTATTATGGTATCTCTCTCCTGTCACCTGCTTTTTGATGTCTTTTTATGGCTTTCATCGACAGTTACAGGAACTATTTCAACCACCCTTTTCCCTTCGTCAGTGAGCTTGTCGATAACCTTTTTAAACCACTCCTCAATATAGCTTCTCATTGGTGCCATGTTGATTTCATGGCGGATTTTTATATTGAAAATATCGCCTTCTAACTCCCTTATATCAATGGAAATATTTCGCAAAGCTTCTTCAATATCTTGATTTTTCATTGAATAATCCACTAGCCAGTTTTCCACGTCATCTTCACTATACTCAAGAATACCATAGAATTTTTCAAATGATATCCCCTTAAAGATCTCAACTTGTTTGTCGAACACTTTCTTGGTAAGGAACAATGAGTTGAGAATCAATTTGGGGTCTTGGACCTCATTGGTGCTCCTGGCTAGGTCTATCTCAGTCATCTTTTTGAAAAATCCTTCTCTCCTACTGATGCCATGGCTACATGCTTTGACAATAATATTCAAGTTATTAACCTTTTCCTTCCATCATGCATTCAATTGTTTTATCTGGTTCGGAGAAGGGAGATCCTCCTCTCTTCTTCTCAACTTTGTCATGTTAGTAACTTTAATCCTAAAGGGTACGACCGCATCAAGGTAAAAACCTTCCTCATTTCTAAAATTTGCTTGTAAATATTCATTGAAGGCATGTTCCCTCGTTCCAAAAGAGACCATGCTCTTTGACATATCCCAAGCCTTTGTAACTATTTCCATTCTTTTCTAAATTTTGTTCTCCACATAGCCCCTAGATGATTTGAGCAGGAAAATCCCTTTAGTTTTGTTACAGGTGTGATAGGCCCAATTATTAGTAAAGGACTAGCAAGCATTGGAAGAGGCATTAAAGCTTCCTCCAATTGTTTGACTTTTTCCTTTAGCTTGGAGTTCTTCACTTCAAGGCCTCCAATAGAATCGTCTAGAGCATCCCTAGTTTCTCGGTGAATTTTTGAGATTTGGGAAGGCCGCATGTTCCACAGGTTAACCTCTGAACGGATTTACCCTTCTTATTCTTTACATCTCTTTTCTCAATAATCAAGTTTTTGGACTCGCTGTCAAAAATAGCGCTTTGAAATACAAAAGACTCTTCCTCATCGAAGGTCTCTCTCTCAATTATTTCCATTAGAGGATTTTAGTGAGCTGTTTCCTCAAGTTGATCAGTGTTGGGGAGCATTTTTTCGATGTCAATCTCGAGTTCCATATCCTTGAGGGAGAGGTCGCGGATATCGCTTTCAATTCGAGGTCCCTCCTCTTCTTGTACAATATTTTTTCTTTTCTTCCTAATGGGAAGCTTATGGGAGCTTTTAATTTTTACTGAAGGGGGGTTCTTATCTCCTCCTCCACCTAAAGAATTGTGGGTTACTTTCTTAATTTGGTGGGCCCTTGGACCACTGCTCCGATATGTTGTACTCTTTGGAGTGATAGCTGGGTATTAGGCACTCTTCTCACCTGAACCTTTTCCTTTCTGTTTGTACAACTCATTAGTGTTGAGTATTGTTTCCAGGTCACCAGTGTCATGAGCAGGATTTCCTAAGACATTATATCTATCTTCGTTCAGAATATCATTAATAAAAGAATTTTTGAAGCCAACTGCGAGTATATGTTCTACAAAAATTCTGCTAGGGTCAAACCCTTTTACCCTTTTAGTATGCCTTAGGTTCAGGCTATGGAAATGGCCTGCAAATTCAATAATTTTGTTCATATTTCTGAATATGAAGTCCCTAACTTTCCAATGCAAATATATGAATTTCTTTTTTCTATTTTCATGGAAAAAATGCAACCAGTAGTTGTACTTTCTTGCTATTTCAATAACAAGCATTTTGTGAGATATGTGGCATGGAAGAAAGGAAGGATTTTCCTTGGAACTGAAAATCCTTCTGACGTTGTAATCCTCCATTTGTTCTAGTGTCCCCTTCCTATCCAGGAACTTTCTCACCTTTTCAAACATCCAGGGACTGTCCTTCCCAAACAACAAGCCTTTAAAAACTAAGACAAAATCATTAAAAACTTCATAAAAATGTTGGGAAGCCTTGTGCCTCCATAATGTTTGATACCAGAAGGTTACCGGGTCGAATTCACAGTTTACCTTCTTACACACATATAATCTCGAAAACTGACAGTAATGAGCTATCGCAAAAACCAAATAAGATGACATAAATAATTTCTTCTCCTTTTATTGTGATAATTGGGAAGAGATTTCAATGGAAATCAACTTACCCCAATCGAAGATGGCCTGTTCCTTGACCGTAAAGTATAAAATGTAAAGAACCATGCAGGAAATGTTGGCTGTAGTTTCTTGTCCTGTTATCCTCGTGAAAAGCCAAGCAATTTCCCGTAAAGGGTTTTTGAATGATCTAACCTGCAATCTCGTGATGTCCTTGAGGATGGCCGTTGGGTTCTCCAAGAACTCAGGTAGGAGTTCCAACTCATTTTCATGCTTCTTTAAGAATTCTCTGCAATCTTCTCCCCTGAAGTTAAGCGTTGGCTTTAGAAGTCTCAACATCTTACAAAATACCTAAGGCGACAAAGAGACAGGGGAATGATCCCGCAATCAAATGATCCGATGGCTTGGAATATATCTCTTGGTGCACCAGGTGACCAACTCCTTACAATCAAATAATTTTGGGACACAACCTGCGCGTGCAATTCGAAACGCCCAAATTACTTCCTTCTCAACATAAGTGGATGAGTAGTAAGAATATTCCCTAGACCACTGAAAGCTCTGGTCCTCACGCTCGAAAATGTTCAATGTTTCTCCATGGAACTATTGTCGAGTTGCTTCCATAAGTTGATGAGGATGTTCCTTTTCTCCAGACAATATTTGAGATGAGTGCTCAAGTTATAATATAATCTTCCACAAATCATGTTTTAATGTGGTTTAATGAGAAATTTCCTCGATCCCTTTGCTTATTAATGGAAATCTTTATGGGACCTGCATAATAAGTTATTATAATTTAAAAAATAATAAATGTGTATTGGGAAAAGTGCGAAGATGGCGGGGACGGACGGGAGCGACATAGGATTTGATATTTTTTGTGAACCCACCAACCTAGGAACCCGCGACTGTAGAACATCGAAAAAATGGCTAAGTGTTGTAGCCCAGTCAGTCGAACTTAACATAGGAGAGATGAGATAATAGGAGATGGGGGGGGTCCAATGGTCAAATGTATATCATAGAACTTTGAGTGAAAAATGTATATCGCGGAACATGGGATATGAAAGACTTGAATCTGCCAACCTGGGAACCCGCGATAGAAAAAAAATGGCTAAGTATAGAATAGTTTCACGATCGATCGGACTCATGATTGGGAACATGGATGGATATGAGAAACCCACGAGTCCGCCAACCTGAGAACCCACCTTTTTTGAAAATCGACTAAGTGTAGTAACTAGAAAGAAAGAATAGAGGGGAAAAGAGAAAAAGGGTATTCGGGTAAGTATAGAAGAGGGAAAATAAAAGGACTAAAGAAATTGGGAAAAAGGAAAAGGGAAGTGAGATTTTGGAAGTGGGAATAGGTCTCAACACTCCTCCTATGTTGCAATACCTCCAACTCCAATAGAGGAAGATGCAGGCATATGTAATTGATCTTTTCCCTTGATAGCTCTGCATCTACACGTAATAGAGTAACCACCGGTATCATAAAAAAAAATGGAGATTTGAATATAAGAAAAATAAACTACATGATGAAAACAAAAGGAAAAGTAGAGACATAAAATAATATAGAGATCTTCCATATCTATCCCTTCTGCATTTTTGTGCTAACCTCACCTCAGGTTTCTTCCTTCGTTTAGAGTTTTAGAGGCAATGATAATGAGTAAATTGTGTAAAATGTACTTCAAATTGAAATCGTATACTAAGCGGGCAAGCTCAAATTTAAAATTGTCGCTTATTGGAAAATTCAGGCAGGTTCAAACTTAAATTTTTCGCTCAATGAAAAATTCAAATAGATTGACATGGTGCATGTATGTATATACTATGGGCGTATGATGCTTATGACATGGGTGCACCAGAAGTCTTGCTGAGTCTATGGAATGCCAAAATGCTTGAATTATGTTACATTGTTGTTGTTGATTTTGTTTACAGTTGCAGTCATAAAACATACAAGAGAGGGGGCGAAAGGAAGTCAATTGATGTGAGTGAGAGAGGTGGAAGAGGTGACAAATGGTAACAACAGCTTCTGACATAGAGTTTGGATGAGTCGATTCGTTAGATTAGTGATGCTCTAGACCGGACAATCTACCCATCAAAATCAAGGGTTGACGGGGGTCAAAAAAGGTGTAGTTCGTTTGGCTTTTAGCCAATGCCTCTAACCTGCAGGTGGTCTCGGCATCGGCGGCGACGATCTCCTTGGCCTCGGTGGTGGCCTTAGCCTTGATCTTGGTTTTGGCGGTGAAGCAGGAGATGTATTTGTGGCATGTGTATTTTTCGTTGACGCCTATAGCGGCATCATTGACATCTTCAACTACAGCATCGACGTCCTCAACGACGATGTCAGATTCATCCAGCGTGTGGCCAACTCTGGTGCATGTGACTGCTTCTTGGGAGATGGGAGGGTCGACGAGGATGTAGTGGAGAACCTTTTCTAATCTCTACAGTTCCTCCTAGATTGTGTCAGTGATGTAATAACACATTTTTTGGTTGATAAATAACATTTTTGGGTCCACTCCCCTCTCGAGAAGGAAATTTATGCCCAAGTACTGCAACTTGATCGAATCGACTTCATGCATCCAGATGTCCCTCCTGTCAGACGGGATATCCGCTTGGAGCACAAAATAATTTGCTCTTTTGAAAACTCGACCCAGGAAATGTTGCAACAAAGAATAAGTCATGGAGACTCCTAGGCATCGCAGAAACTAGTCGATTACGCCTTGCATCAGTGCTCCAACCAATGTGATCTTCATGAACTTCCATAAACCAACACAGAGTTGCAAGTCTAATAAAACATTATTCAAAATTAATTCCATTTTGTCCCTTGACATAGTTCCTCCACCAATGACTAACGATAGCACACTCAATTTAATGTCCTAGTGGTTCTCCTCCTCCTACTTTGATAGCCAAGACTGATAATTTTTCTCGTCCTCTTCTTAATAATCTTCATCATTTTTATTTTTTACCAAGGAAGGCATTTGTTGGATTATTGAGAGGGGGCGTGAATCAGTAATAGAGAAAGTTAATCCTTTTTAACAAGTGTTATATCAATGTAGCATTATCATCCAATATTTGCAAAGTAAATAAACAATGAACAAATGAGAAATCATACACATACACAGTACACCAATGTTTTTATTTGGAAACCCAAAGAGGGAGAAAACCACAGAATGTTTTTTCTTATATGTCTTTAAGAATTACATTCATTGGAAGCACCAATTTCCTTTGTTTTCCAACTGCAACTGGAAGCAAGCTCCAACCCCCTAGTATCTCAGGCTACAACCTGAGGGAAGCTCCAACTCCCCAATTCTCTGGCTACAACCCCTTATGTTCTCCGGCTACAACCGGAAGTTGGCTACAACCACCTACCCTTGCCTTGTCCAACCTCCCTGTCGTAGAAGTAGAATGATGGAACCACTGTCACACTATCATTATGAGATATACTATTGTAAACTTGTACCAATCAACCTACACCAAACAACCTGTACCAATAACATGTGCCAACATGTACCATACATCAACCTATACCTCAACCTTTACCATAAACAAATGCATCAACCATGCACCAAACCTGCACAAATAACCTGTCCAAACAACCTGTAATCAACCTATACCATAAATAAGTGCATCAACCATGCACCAACCTGTACCTCAACCTACACCATCAACGAGTGCATCAACCATGCACCAAATATGTACCAATAATGCATCAAATACACATAAACTATGACTCATCAATATGTACCAACATCATCAACTATACACCTCATGTATGTGCCAACTCATCAACTACTTGTCTCAACCATGTACCCAACATGTACCTCAACCAAAATCCCTCATCAATTTCATCATCCAAATCTTATTTGTAACTCTGTAATAGACTTGGTGTATATGATCACATACTTGCAAACCTTCCTTAACTTTAACAACAAGAGACTAGCATTTTCATCAAACTTTACTTTAGTCTCACATGACTAATTTTGGATTAGTCAACAAACCTAACTTGAAATAATCATAACTATGTAAATGTAATGAATAAAGATCTGAAAATAGTACAAAATGTTCTTCAGTGTCCTTTATGCAATTCCTCCATGTTTCACTACTTGGAACCTCTCATAAAAGGAGTTATAGAAAAATGGCATACCTTGTTGAATTCTAGCTTATTCTAGAGAGCGAACTTGTAGAGCATTCCCCGCATAAAATACTTGTTGTATGGATCTTAAAATGGTACACAAAATACTGCAGATTGTACTCTAACCAATACATTTGGTCTTATTGAATTTGGATCTGTTATGAAGAAGTTATGACGTTTTTACTCGAAACACATGTTTTAGACTAGTTTCAGGACTATCCACAAACTCTATTTTCCACAGAGTGTAACTCCAAAAATACAACGACCCACAAGAGGAAATGTTTATCACAACTACTTGGATATCTTTCCTCAATGGACTCCATATTTCGCGGTTTGAATCATTCTAGAAAAAAAGTTATTGCGAAAATGGTGATAGTACCTGTAAATAACATACCTTAGAAAGCATCATCAAAATAATTTATCCTCCCTTGAATTTCAACCATATTTACTTCACCTTCCCTCTGAAGTTCAATTTAGATATCCTTTGGTTACCTCAGTAACTTGTAGATATTCAATATTCTCAAGTGTGATTAAAATTAGAGACCCTTGCCTCTTATTTATACTTTTATGTAGCTTCCTCAAGGGGTTACCTTCTAACCATCTTAAACAACTTTCCTTATTTTAGGGCTAACCCACTTCTAACCACTTGTCCACTTAGTAATTTCTCCATGAACTTTATTATTTAAATAATTTCTTTTGTATCCACTTTGACTTATAGTACACTCATCACTTCACTTTATTATTTAAATAATTTCCTTTTTTTTAACCACTTTGACTACTTTGACCTTTCGGGGCTTCTAGATGACTCATGAGGGTTCTCCAACTTCACATAGCCATAACTCGCTAACCATGAGAATTTATGTGACGTCCACATACCACCGGAAATGGAATGACATGTACTATCCATCTAGAATAGTATTACCTTCAAATATATTAAAACTCATACCATTATACATCAAACAAACGTGGGTCCATTACCCAAACCTTTGTGCTACCAGACTTTCTTCAAGGGTTGACATCAATGACAACCAACCCAATTAATCAATAATATCCCCCTTTGGCATTGATGGCAACACTCTGATGCAATACTAAATTCATATCACTCATGCTCCCCCTGTGACCATCGCTCCCCCTAGAACCATGCCTCTGTGCTCTTTCTCCTTACCTTTGCATCTGATAAATCTCTCCCCCTTTGTCATCAATGGAAAATGTATCTTCCCATATGGGGATGCTCCACTGGTGCTTCGTCAGTCATCAATTCTACCTACCCAATCTACATCTGTGTAGGAAATAAGTGATAGATCCTTTCCTTTTGGATACCATAATCTAAACTCTTTTGTTTCTTTGAGATATCTGAAAATCCTCTTCACTACTAAGACATGTGATTTCTTTGGTGCTACTTGAAATCGTGCCACCTGTCCAACTGCCTGCATTACATCTGGTCTGGATGTTGTCACATATAGTAAGCTACCAATCATTGACCTGCATTGCTTCTGGTCTATAGACTTTGAATCATCCTCTTTTCTCATCTTACAACTGGTTTCCATAGGAGTGGTCATTGGTTTGCAATCTTCCATTTCGAACCTCTTTAGAATTTCTCTGATATACTTAGTTTGAGAAATAAAAATTTATTGTTTGCTTTGACATATCTAAAGACCCAGAAAGAAGGATAGTTCTCCGAGTAATGACATTTCAAATTCATTGTGTGTATCCTTTGCAAATTTTTGGCTTAACCTGTCATCAATACATCCAAAAATAATATCAATGTATTATCAACACAAACTTCAATTAATAAAATACTATCTTGAGTTACCTTGATGTAGAGGTTTTTGTCTGCACTTCCTTTTCTGAACCCTTCCTATTGTAGATATTTATCCATTCTAGAGTACCATGCTCTAGGAGCATGTTTTAGACCATACAAGGCCTTCTTTAATTTACAAACATAATTTGCGTTCTTTGACAACTAAAATCCTTCTGGTTGCTCAATGTAGACTTCTTCTTCAAGTTCCTCGTTTAGAAAAGTTGATTTAATGTCCATATGATACACTTTGATATTCTTGCAGCATGCATAAGATAAAAGCAATCGGATTGCTTCCATTCTGGCAACTGGAGAAAATTTCTCTTCAAAATCGATTCCTTCAACCTGCGCGTATCCTTTAAATACAAATCTAGCTTTGTTCCTTGTAACCTGTCCATCTTCATTCAATTTATTTATGAAAACCCACTTTGTGCCAATCACATTCTTATTCCTTAGTCTTGGAACCAATTCCCAAGTGTCATTATTCTCTATTTGATCCAATTCTTCATTCATGGCATTATTCCATAATTCATCTGTATTGGCCTCTTCAAAATTGTTTGGTTCAATCGTAGATAAGAGTGCTAGGTGCATTTGTTCTGGTGAACAGATTCTTCTTCTAGTCTCAACTCCTGTTGTTTCCGATAATATGATTTGAAGGATGATTCTTCTGTACTCGTTTGCTAGATTTCTTTGGAGGCACTTGTTGAACTTGCTCTTTTACTTCTTCATCTTCCCCTTCTACTTCTTCTTCATATTTTGCTTCTTCTTCGTAAAGTTGTTCCATTGATTCATTTTCTTCTTCCTTTGATTCTCGTCCACCTATTTCATCAATTGTTACATTGATGCTTTCCACAACTTTGTTGAATCTCACATTGTAACACTTGTATTCTTTCCTTGTACTTGAGTAACCAACAAGTACTCCTTTGTCCACACGAGAGTCAAACTTTCCCATTCTTCCATCTTCTCTTTTGATGTAGCATTTGATTCCAAATACTCTGAAGTGCTTCACATTTGTTAGTCTTCTTTTCCATAGCTTGTGGGGAGTTTTGTCATTGTTGTTTTTAAGCATTACTCTGTTTTGAATGTGAATTGTTGTATGCACTGCATGTGTCCAAAAAATATCTGTCAATTTGGAATCCATGCTCTCATCCATGTTGGACACACCGATCACACTGAGAGGGGGGGGGGTGAATCAATGTAGGTATATTTTTCACTTCCTTTCACAAAAAATCCTTATTTAGAAATCACAATTTACTCATTACTTATTACTATCAATTTATAACCAGTTGTATGTAAACATATATCAGCAACAAAGATCATCAATAATACATCACCACAAAGAACACAAATAACACAAGATGTATGTACTTTTTTTATTTTTATTATGGACTACAATCCTTGGGGTTTTATCGACAATAAATGAATAGAGTATCAACTCCACAAGAGCACCAGCTCTGCAATTCAAGACGCAGCTTACACAACTCAGCACTAATTGATAACAGGATTCAATCCTCAATAGATACCAATCTATCAACAGTTACGCGACCTGTTAGTAGTTCAACATGCATATGTACGCGCCCTAGCAATACTGCAGCCCGCATATGTACGTGACCTATCTGTATTGCAGCCTGTGTATACCTCCTGAATAACTAGGGTTTTCTCTCTCCAAAAAAATTCATATCCTCTACAGTATCTGTCACATCCACTTCTACCTTTCACTGTCCAATCTATACCATAACCAATCACAACACATCTATGTTTTCCAACAACTTACTCATGCTCCTCAACCATACAATATGAATGTTACTCAATCATATATAAGTAACCAGTATACTATGGCAACCATATCAGTACTGAAACATAAGAGTGTTGCTCACTAAGTCAATCAACCAACATACACCATATCACAATGGCCATACGAAGAATGCCTTAAGTATTCACCATATAAGAAGCAAAAGTATCCATCAAGACAATTAAGTAACCATTCCAAAATATTCTATGACATATCTGAGCCCATAGAATGCCGATCTAGAATTTACTTCAGCCTTCAAAAACGTGGCATCAACTCTCACTCAAGTCTCCATGACTCTCTCCAACTGTATGCGCTTTCATCTCCTTCAACCCGTGTGTGTACGCGTCCTGTCTCACTGAATCCCGTGTATGTACGCGCTCTGGCTCACTACAGCCCGCGTACTCCTTCAGAAACTAGGGTTTCTAAACTTTTGAAACTTTCATCGTCGAGATCTCAGACTTAGGGAAACTTTGATGCATCCATGAGTACCTGCAATGAATCTTTCACCCAGAATAGATATTCAATATGCTCAAGAAAGATGCTTATAAAAGACACCCTTGCTCCCTTATTTATACTCTCCTAGTAGCTTCCTTTAGGAGCATCCACTTGGACATTTTGTCCACATATCCACTTTGTCCACATAACCAACTTTGTCCACTTAGCCACTTTGTCCACATAGCCACTTGTACACTTAACCCACTTTTTCCACATAGCTACCTTTGTGCATATAACCAACTTTGTCCACTTAGCCATTTTTTCCACATAACCACTTGTCCACTTAACCCACTTTCCTTATTTTAGGGTTAACCCACTTATAACCACTTTCTATAATTAGTAAGTTCTCCATTAACTTTATTATTTAAATAATTATTTTGCATCCTCTTTGAATTATAGTACACTCATCACTTCACTTCATTATTTAAATAATTTCTTCCTTGTAAACACTTTGACTACTTTGACCTTTTGGGGCTTCTAGTCAACACATGAGGGCCCTCCAACTTCACAAGGCCATAACTCTCTAACCGTGAGGAGTTATGTGACGTTCCACATACTACCGGAAATGGCATGAAGAGAACTTTCCATATAGGATAGTTTCACTGACAAATTCACTAATCTTTATTTCATTATTCCATAGTTAATCTTTGGTTCTCTAACCATACTTCTAGGATAACTCAATTGTAATGCATCTTCCGGCGAGGGATTTCACCATAAGGGGACCACTTTGGAGTTCATCCATTTGTACTTCCTATCAACCACGACAAGACAATAATGAGTCATATTTACATCAATCCAAATGGAATAACCCATGACAACATGTCACTATGACATTGTCCCTTTGTCATTGATTCCATGCATGACCACATGATCCAACGATCAATACATCAATGCATCAATCCATCTAATCATCATATATCAATTACAACACATTGATCCATCTTCATCTATACATCAATCCATCTATGCATCATATATCAATGACAACATATTGATCCATCTTCATCTATGCATGACATCATATAACTATGACTCTAGTTGACATCAATTCATTGACAACAATGACAATACATGATCCATCAATCCCTACATCAATATACTATGACAAGACATTGTTCCTTTGACATCAATGAAAGTATGATCCAACAATCCACTGTCATATATCTTTCCAAACCTGCTAAGTGTTCTTACGAATCCATCTCTGTCCATACTATCCAAGACTATGCTACACAACTATCCATCATTTTGACTCATATGTCATTGTACTATCATGAAGTAGTACTACAACTTATTATTCTATCATATTGTACTTCTGCTAACTGAATGCACTGAATCTGTCTACTTAAACTCTGCAAGATGCTCGAAGGATGGTTCTCTGGTCTGTCTTAGTTACCGCATAGAATCCCTCTATCTATTATTCATATTATCTGGGAGTCTCTAAGTCGGATGGCTTAGAACAATTTCTGCTCTAATGTGTATTCATCATCATCTTCATTAGTTGATTCATCATTTCTCTGAGATCTGACTTCTTTCTTTCTGTCTATGGATTCATCTTTCACTACAATGCCTAAAAGTACAATCTCTTGAACCTATTCCTTATTTACCTATCCTTCTTTTCTTTCAGTTATTTTCCAAACCTTTATGTATCTGACATCTTTCCTTTTCTCTGTAGAATTTTCATCATCTCGTTTTATTTCCAATCTTGCGATCTCTGGGACTTGGTCTTTTTTCACCTATTTTTCGTGTTTTCTTATTCATACTTTCTTATATCTGATATCAGTGTTCTCTTTCATGGAATTATCGGTCATGCTTCTACAATCACTAACTATGTGTCCATAGTTATGACATTTGTAACATTCATTGTTACGTGGGGCCACATAGGCATTTCTTGCTTGAACATTTCTTTTATAATCCCTACAATCTGCAACCTTATGTCCAAAATTAGTATAATAAAAACAATGACCATAAAAGAAATTTGCATACCTGGGAGTGAATGATATTCTTTGTGGTGTAGTCCTTCTGAATTTCTTCCTTGACTGATCATGATCATGATTGAAGCTTCTTTGTGGCTTGAACATGGATGGTTTTCTTGAAGATGCATCTTCAATAGTTTTCTTAGATTCTCGTTGACCATGATTCCTTCCTTTGAGTACTTCTGGAAAACTATTTATGTTTTCTTCATTCTTCTTTTCTAGAAACCTATAGTGCTTCTCTTCATTCTCTATAACTGATGTGGATGTTTCTGTCTCTTCAACGTTTTTGTTGAGATTGACGATTTTACTTCTCAATGTGACAACTTGTCCTTCAATCTTCTCAACCTCTTCTTCTTTCTTCATTATCTAAGACTTCATGACTTCTTTTTTTCTTTTCGCTTCTTCAAGCTAGATTTTTATTGTGATTATTTCTTTTTCAAGTCCTTTCTCTTCTTGACCAAAATCTGCCTCAAGCTAGTTTATATCGTTAGTTCTTTCCTTAAGATGATCTGTCAATATATTCTCTCTCATTTCTGCTTCTTCCTTCTGTGCTGATATGTGGACTTCCAAATATTGTTTTTGATCTTTAAGATTTTCTTCGATCTTTCTGGCTTCTTCTAGATGAGTTCTTAAGTTCTTGATGACATGTTGGGCTTCTTCAAAATTGTGAGCTCTTTCCTTTTGTTTCATCAATTCCTTCTTGAGTGACTTGTTTTCTTCTCTTTCTTTTCTTAGTTCATCTAAAGCACTGATAAATTATTTTTCATAATTGTCTTCTTTTTCAATTAGTTGTTCTATCTCATGGCATTCTATTTTAAGATGTTCGCATTTTTCACAATTAAAGAAAAACAACATACCTCTATTGATTATGTTCTCTTCATCTTTTGAATCTGTTTGACATGGTGAAAATATTTCTTCTTGATCTGTACCTGCATCTTCTTTGGAATTTTTTGAATCTGCGATGGGTGAAGAATATATATCATGTAACTTATCCCAAAGTTCTTTCGCTGATGAACATTTAGAAACCTTTTCTCTTACCAGATTAGGTAATCCTTCCCACATGAAATCCATTGTTATTTTGTTATTCTTCTTCAATTCCTTCTTGGCTACAGTCTTTGCCCTTTTTGAACTATCATATCCTGTAACAACTGATAGCCAAATATAATACCCATGTTCATGTAAAAATACTTTCTTCCTTCCACTCCACATCTCATACTTTAAACCATTCTGACCATTGAACAATGGTACTCCATTCTCAGAATAATCCATGATCTCCTTCCAGTGGTTAAACTGTTTCCTGAAGGAACCGGTTCTGATACCAATTGTTAGATTACTAAGAAGGGGGGCAAATCAATAATAGATAAATTTAATCCTTTTTAACCACAAAATCCAAGTGTTATATCAATGTAGCATTATCATCCAATAGTTGCAGAGTAAATAAACAATGAACAAATGAGAAATCATACACATACACAGTACACTAGTGTTTTTACGTGGAAACCCAAAGTGGGAGAAAACCACAGAATGTTTTTTCTTATATGTCTTTAAGAATTACATTCATTGGAAGCACCAACTTCCTTTATTTTCCAGCTGCAACTGGAAGGAGGCTCCAACCCCCTAGTTTCTCAGGATACAACCTGAGGGAAGCTCCAAATCCCCAATTCTTTGGCTACAACCAGAAGGAGGCTACAACCCTCTATGTTCTCCAACTACAACCATAAGGTGGATACAAACACCTATCCTTTCCCCATCCAACCGCCATGTCGTAGAAGTAGAATGATGGAACCACTGTCACATTATCATTGTGAGATATACTGTTGTAAACCTGTACCAATCAACCTACACCAAACAACCTATAACAACCTATACCAATAACATGTGCCAACATGTACCATACATCAACCTGTACCTCAACCTGTACCATAAACAAATGCATCAACCATGCACCAAACCTGTACAAATAACCTGTCACAATAACCTATCCAAACAACCTATAATCAAATTGTACCATAAATAAGTGCATCAGCCATGCACCAACAAGTACCTCAACTTGTACCATCAATGAGTGCATCAACCATGCACCAAATATGTACCAATCATGCATCAAATACACTATGACTCATCAATATGTACCAACATCATCAACTATACACCTCATGTATGTGCCAACTCATCAACTACTTGTCTCAACCATGTACCTCAACCAAAAGCCCTCATCAATTTCATCATCCAAATCTAATTTGTAACATTGTAATAGAATTGGTGTATATGATCACATACCTACAAACCTTCCTTAACTTTAACAACAAGAGACTATCATTTTCATCAAACTTTACTTTAGTCTCACATGACTAATTTTGGATTAGTCAACAACCCTAACTTGAAATAATCATAACTATGTACCTGTAATGAATAAAGATATGAAAATAGTACAAAATTTTCTTCAATTTCTTTTATGCAATTCCTCCAGGTTTCACTACTTGGAACCTCTCAGAAAAGGAGTTATAGAAAAAATGGCATACCTTGTTGAATTCTGGCTTATTCTAGAGAACGAACTTGAGAGCATTCCCCACATGGAATATTTGTTTTATGGATCTGAAAATGGTACAAAGAATACTAAATACTATACTCTAACCAATACATTTTGTCTTACTAAATTTGGATCTTTTATTAAGAAGTTATGACATTTTTACCCGAAACACCCGTTTTAGACTAGTTTCAGGACTAGCCAAAAACCCTATTTTCCACAGAGTGTAACTCCAAAAATACAATGACGCACAAGATGAAATTATTATCACAACTACTTGGATATGTTTCCTCAACGGCCTCAATATTTCTTGGTTTGAATCATTCTATAAAAAACGTTATTGCGAAAATGGTGACATGACCTGTAAATAACATACCTTAGAAAGCATCATCAAAAGAATTTATTCTCCCTTGAATTTCAGCCTTCTTTACTTATCCTTCCCTCTGAAATTCGGCTTAAATATCCTTTGGTTACCTCAGTCACTTGTAGATATTCATTATGCTCAAGTGTGATTAAAATGAGAGACCCTTGCCTCTTATTTATACTTTTATGTAGCTTCCTCAAGGGGTTACCTTCTAACCATCTTAAACCACTTTCCTTATTTTAGGGCTAACCCACTTCTAACCACTTGTCCACTTAGTAATTTCTCC
>JASDQU010946960.1:0-33142 GCA_032191745.1 Picea mariana
AGAGAGGAGGGGTAGAGAAAGGGAGTGAGGAAGGGGGGAGAGAGAGGGAAGGAAGGTAGAGAGAAGGAAGGAGAGAAAGGGGGGGAGAGTGGGGGAGAGAGGGGTAGATGCAGAAGAGAGAGAGGGGGGGAGATGGTATAGAGAGTGTGTGTGTGAGAGAGTGTGAGAAGGAGAGAAATGGGGGTATAGAGGTAAGGATAGAGAGAGAGAGAGAGAGAGAGAGAGAGAGATTGTGGGAGTGAGACTAACAATGAGGAAAGAGATATGGGGCATATAGAGGGAGGGAGGGATATAGAGGGGGTATAGAGGGAGGGATGGAGAGAGAGAGTGGGAGAGGAAGAGAGAAATCCCTATGAATATTACATACTTGACTTACCCCCCTATACTACATTGACACTATTTTCCCCACAGACTCTATGAGGGGAAAAGAGAAAGTGTTGGAACATAAAGAATTGATCGCTCATTACACATCTTCTAGATTCAGACGGTCGAGAGATCGACCTACATATGGATACAGTCATTCGAGCGATCAAACAACTAGTTGTTTGAGTAGTCGACAGGCCCATTAGTCGGATAACTGACCAGCATTCAAAGATAGTCGGGTGGTGGATCGACCAGCCCAACAATCAACTATGAGTTGGATGAATAGTTGGTTGGTTCGAGCATCCTTGTAGATGTGACTCGATAACACATATTTGGTGGAGTCAACTCCAACCAATGGTTACATGTGGAAAATATTCTCCATATTCTGTGGAAGTTAGTTATATCTTGAGGCTATAAATAACAAACCTCTTGGGTCATTATCATCAATCCAATTATGCAATAGATCATGAAAATCAATATGTGCAATATGTACAATCTGTACTACGATTTTCTAATCATAGTGTTCTCTGCCTAAGTGTTGTAATGGTCTCTTTAGACACCACCCTTTATCTTCAATTTTTTTTTTTGCTCTTCAATTACCTACAACACTATATTTTTTGTTTCATGTTGAGTTCCACCCTATTCCCCAACATGGTATCAGATCCTTTGGTTTAAAATCTTGACCTATTATCTTCAAACCTTGTTCAGTCAAATATGTTGTGTGATTGACTCTAGGCCGGTTTGTTGATTGGAACTTATAGAAATAGACCAGTTTCTATTTAGATATCAAAGATTGATCTTGTTTTTATGAATGGATCAAATTATGCATTATGGGCAACAAACATGGAAACCCTACTAAAAATAAAAGGATTGTGGCAGTATACGAAGGTTTTGATTCCATATCCAATAGAAAATAGGCGAAGTTCATTGTTGATGTCAAGAAGGATGAGGTTGCGGGGGTCATCATGACCTACATCTCGTGGAAGATTCAATTTCACCTAATAGAATCGACTTCCCTCATTGAGTATGGAAGAAGAAGAAGTCATTTTTTTGACCAAGTCGATGAAATCCATGTCATGCAGTTCGAGAAAACGCTTATCTCTCTCGATCATCATTCTTTTGACAAAATGGAGGACTATTTGGTGCATGTGAAATAACTCTAGTTGAAATTGGGAGAATGTGGAAAGAACTATCAGAATAAGGATGGACAACTCATCAAGTTGGTCCTAATGAATTTGATAACACCATTCGACGTGTTCATGCCAACTTTCCACACCAATTGGAAAGAATGCAAGGAAGATGGTAAGTATTACACCTTTGAATATTTTTGTGGTATTTTGATTACTGATAAACAAATACTTATTCAAGAAGGAAAGCTTGGTGGTAAACACCATGCCCAGTTTCTCGAGGGTAAGAGAAAGATGGATCCCAGGGATAGAGTAAAATCTGATGAAGATAGATTCAATAACCTGATCATCTAGTGCCATATGTCCATACCTCTTATTGAGGGCCCTAAAATTCCTACATCTCCATCCTAGTAATCTAACCATTGTCCTATGCCTTAAATAACTTTCAATCCTAATCCCCTACGTCCTATTTTTCCACAAGCCCCTCTATACCTATATTCATAAAGCTATAGGGGCTATATAATAAATGGTCTATTTGTTGCATTATGAGCATGCATGCGCTCTTGTGAGCATAAATAAATGATATTAGGAATGTTTCTTGCCTCATATCCTTATCCAAAAGGATCATGTATGTGCTCTTGTGAGCATAAATAAATGAGGTCATGAATTGTTCCTACTTCATATCACTATCCAAAAGGATCACACAAACATTATGAGAGCATGCATGCATTCTTGGAATGAATGCTCACTTTAAGTCACATGCATTCCAAGAATGCATGCGTTGGACAAGGATATGAGGAAAGTATAATTCTCATCCTCTTTTTCTCCCAAAAACACGACACCATATCGACATATGCACACAGAAACAACAAAAACAAACATGTTTTTTGTTTTTTAGTGTCATTGGAAAACAAAATTTTGTCTTGTTGTGTAATTGGTAGACAAATCTGTGTAATTGAAGACAATTGTCAATGGAAAGAAAACTTTTGTCTTGTTGTGTATTTGGAAGGCAAATTATTTCTTGTTTTATAATTGGAAGGAAAGTTTTGGAAGGCACCTTTGGGTTTTTGGTATACTTAGAAGGAGTTTCTTATCTTGTTGTATAATTGGAAGGAATTTATTATCTTGTTGCATAATTGGAAGGAAATTTTTGGAAGACACTCTTGGTATTTTGGTGTACTTGCAAGGAATTTGTTGTCTTGTTGTATAATTGGAAGGCATTTCTTATCTTGTTGTATAATTAGAAGTCACTTTTGGTTTTGTGATGTACTTGAAAGGAATTTCTAGTCTTGTTGTATAATTGGAAGGCAAGTTTTGGAAGGCACCTTTGGTCTTTTGGTGTACTTGGAAGGCATTTCTTGTCTTGTTGTATAATTTGAAGGTATTTCTTTTTTTGTTACACAATTGGAAGGGATGTTTTGGAAGGCACTCATGGTCTTTTGGTGTACTTGGGAGGTATTTCTTGTCTTGTTGTATAATTGGAAGACATTTCTTATTTTGTTGTATAATTGGAAGGCACTTTTAGTCTTGGGGTGTACTTGAAAGGCATTTATTCTCTTCTTGTATAATTGGAAGGAAATTTTTGGAAGGAACTTTTGGTCTTTTGGTGTACTTGGAAGAAAATTTTGGTCTTTTGCTGTAATTGGAAGGAAATTGTTCTCTTTAAACATGGGGAACCTACATACTTCAGGTAGAAATTATTCGAGGAAAGAAATACCCATTGAAAAGGTAATTGAAGAAAGAGAAAAGGAAAAGTTAGGTATGACAAAATGTAATATTTAAGCAAAGGGAAATAAAAATTCTAGAGTAATAGATGCACCTGTTGGCATTTCTCCTCCATCAACTCAAGAAAAGAATAAGATTTCAGTAGAGGCCCATCTAGTTCAGACTTGTAGTAAACCTCAAATGACTATTTCATCAATAAAAGTTGTTGTGGATGACCAGATGATGATGGATTTTCTTGGAGTTGTTTATGCAATGGATGAAATTAGAGAGGAAACTAGTGCACAACCTTCTGGTGAAGGATTTTTTGTGGTTCAACCTATTGTTGGATAGTCAAACATTATAGAAAATAGTCACGGGAATGTCCATTCTCCTCCCATAATTGATCCACAAGTGATTGAAGGTGCAATAACTACTACATTTTTAACTTCACAACAGACAGGTCAAGAGTGTCATAATATCGGTCCATCGTCCCTATCTATACTAAGCAGTGTGCGAAAAAGAACTCCTAAACACATTCAAGTGGATGAAAATGGTCTATCATCACTTAAAGGTAAGTTACCTAACTGAACTCTTCATTATCATTCATATAAAGTTATTAAATAATATTTTGAACAAAAGTTTGATGCAACTAAATGTAAATTATTCTTGTATTTGTTAAAATCTATGAGTTTGACCATTGCTAGGAGAATTTTAGGCATTAAAACAATTAAAAATCTAGAAACAAGTCATCATATTGTTAGAAACCTTCTGGATGTTTTTCAAAAAATTGGCAAGAAAACTCATTCTAAAGAATGTAATGTCGCCCAACATGTCTCATCACAATAAATTGTTAGCAACATCACAAGAAAGCATCATTTTCTCAAAAAAAACTCTCATCTCATGAAATGAAATATCAAACCCTTCGAAAGTATTCTAATAAACGTGATAACCTCGAAAAAAGTGTTCAAACAAATTTGTGGGCCTTCACTAATAGGATACTTCATTCTAACATGAGAGCACTAGGTATTCTTCCAACAAATAATATATACTAAACTTGAGAAGGGGATCTAGGACCCTGAACCCCACATTAAACACTTTCTTGAAATGACACAAACACAATTGTATGAGAGATTTAGGACTATACATAGTACTCTTAACTTGGGCCAAAGATCTTTCCATAAATGCAATCCTTAGTATGTTCGAATAAACACAATCCATAACACATGTTTTTGTTGATACCACATAGAGTATGGTTATATATATAGTATAACACCCTTTTGTAGGAACGCTCAATTATATTGTTGTCTTAATCATCTAGAGACTTTATTCATATCATATTGTGTACAAGGCCATAGGTTTGTACATTCTATCAAAAATCTTGCTTAGATGTGGCATGCCCCAGGTGCAGTGGAATGGAATTACTGAGTAAGTGCATCTATGTTAGTGCTAAGTATGAATTAGGGAGGAAGGAGGTTGACTTGCAATGATTTTTATTTCATTTATATTTCGTTAAGTATGAAAAATAAGGAATCCATTGATTTCTTTCTCCTAGAGAAACTTGATCCAACATCATCAAATGGGTGGCCTATGAAAGGAAAGTAAAATTATAGCACCATACATTATTTTAGAGGTTGAATATTTATTAACGACCTAGGTATGTTACCAAAAGTTTCAATTTGGAATTTTGATTAAGGACTCATATCTACAAATAAATGTTGAGTGTGATTTCTTCATGATACTCGTATCATTACAAATCTACACATTATTACATGGGTTCAATTTTTATGTGATTACCTTGTTGAACACCCTCATCTAGTTAAGGACCCTACATTCATCAACATCAAATAAAAAGAAACTAGAATTGAGAAAAATGCGTACTATATATATATATATAGATAGATAGATAGATAGATAGATAGATAGATTAAGGACTCATATCTACAAATAAATGTTGAGTGTGATTTCTTCATGATACTCGTATCATTACAAATCTACACATTATTCCATGGGTTCAATTTTTATGTGATTACCTTGTTGAACACCCTCATCTAGTTAAGGACCCTACATTCATCAACATCAAATAAAAACAAACTACAATTGAGAAAAATACGTACTATATATATATATATATATAGATATAGATATAGATAGATAGATAGATAGATAGATAGATAGATAGATAGATAGATATTCAACATCATCTCAACTATACATTTTTTACAAAATGGAACATCATGCCCAATATACAAAATGACGACAAGTGCCTAAACATGGAAAAGTGTCATATGGTTCCCTAGATACAAATTGGCACTCATTATTCACTCATTGACCACTGCCATCCTCCCAAATTTAGGTGCATCATGGACCTCAATCTTTCTTCTCTTACTCAAAGTATCACCTCGAGTAGTTTTGTGCCTGGGAGTGGTTCGTTGCTCTGGAAACTGGACAAAGAAACATCATTCTTATAAGTTTTTTTCCACAATGAATTAATAGACATACAAAATGATAATTTTCAATTCAAGGATAAAGGATAAAGGCATGAAATTTAAACAAAAATGATGCCACCCTATAATAGTTACAAGGATCAAGGCATGAAATTTAAACAAAAATGCATAAAATCAATTCCATTCATGATACATAAAAATTCATCAAGAAATGATCTCACCATGAATAACTCGAGAAACAATGGAGAGTTTCTAGCAAGTGGAGTGTTTGGTTGTACAAACTTCTATGAGGAAACATCTATTATGGAAGCCTTAGTGGATAGCATAGTCTGGTCTGCAACAAAGATGGTTGTTGGGTCGCATATGGGTGCAACCACTATGGATGCATTGAATGGAAAAGATGGTGAGAGTGGGTGGTTTATGGGTGCATCCATTATGGATGGATGATATGGAAAAGGTGGTGGGGGTGGGTGGTGTATAGGCGCATCAACTGTGTGAATGGATGTGATGGAAAAGGTGGTGGAGGTGGGTGTCATGTGGGTGAAACCACTGTGAATGGATGGGATGGGAAAGATGGTGGGGGTGGGAAGTGATAAAACCCCATGGGTTGTACGAGGGATGGTAAAACCCTTGGAGAATTAATAGGTATCCAAAGAGTTGGGGTATGGTGGCAAAGGAATGGACTAGAGTTGGGAGAAAATGATGGGTGGAATGTTGGTAGTGGTGGCGAATGAAAGGGTGGTAGTATAGGTGACTGAACAATGGATAAAGAAACATATTGTAACTCTCCTGTCATTACAAAAACAAGTGTCAAATAACAAAAAAAAAAAATTCTTTGCATTAGAAAAAAAAAAACACATCACCCTTAGTGGCAACACCATCAACACATCGTTTTCTTAAATTAATGAAAATAAAATTAAGCATTGTTGATCATTACGACACACTTCCATCACATCAACATCAGCATAAAATATCATCCATCAATCAATCCATCAATCCTAAAACATCTACAATCCATGGCGTCGAGATAATATCATCGTTATTCAACATGCAACAACATTGAATACTCTCTGTGCGCGAGAGTAAACAAATCTAGAATGTTCACAGGTCAACCTAAGTGATGGCACAAGATTAAAATAGTGTATGTTCACTATGCTAGAGGGATCATCCTTATTAATCCATATGTAGGAAAAAAAATTGTAGCGAAACACATGCCCACTTAGATCAAGGCGTGCAAGTACAATTGGTTACTAAACTCATCGTGCATCACCACTGATGAGATGCATGCAAGTAATCAAGCTAAAACATGGTGCATCCATCCGCATTCCAATTATTAAATGACATCATGATCAAGGCGCCAGGCAAATTTTTTTTAAATTGAGGCACTGACGAAATAATCAACAATCCATCTGGTATCAACATTAATTCACTAGCGCCTGAGAACCCATAACGTAGTCATTACACATCAAAACATATTCATAGCGCAAGCATTCCAATAACTAAACAACATTCCTTACATCATATTCCGCTCTCACAAGAAGTCTAAAACCTAACATCCATCCTTACACTAAATTTGTTGTGCACTAGGAGTCGAATATCGGAAACCATCATCCATTCCATAAATTTCATGTGCGCGGCAATCCAACACCTAGACAATTATTCATCTCATTAAATTCCTTGCATGCTAGGATTCTAACATCTAAACCATCAATCGTCTATATTAACGAAATCAACGCAGGAGAATTATATCTCCTAAGAGAATCATACATCAATAATTATGTATCGCACAAAAATAACAGAAGTTAAATCAATCATCCACGTTAAATATTCAAGGTGTGTGAGCAATTATTCATTTAATTTATCATGCTTCAGTATTAAATGAACCCTCTACAAAAACATTAAGAAGAACATTACTTATGCCTTCAGGTTTGTACATTAAACAACATAGGTTGAACATTAATAGTTATAAATCACTAAAGAATAAAATTAGATATAAAAAGGAATCCTTATTATAAGGTCAACATAAGAAATAGATTTAAATTCACTTATTAACATAACACCCTACTGTAACCAACAATGTTTGGAATTAAAAACGGAACGCTCTTACGGTACTAAGAGTGCTCGATCTACCTTAACCTTATCTATTAAAGATAACTATGAATCCACGGAACCTCAAATCCTAAAATCTTGGAGAGAATCTCGGCATGAAGAAGGGGACTCGAACCATTGAGACTGCGAAAATGCAGAGGAATTGGGCACATACTAAATTACCGCAGTGGAAGGTGAGGGTTCTGAGCTAAGTAAGGGATGCAGGGAGAAAATCCCAACACATGCAACCTTATGATTTGGAGTCAGACGCACTACCATTGGGCCACACCACAGATTGTTGAGCGAAGGGAAGGATATGTAAATGAGAAATGCAGGGGTTAAGTCTCATTACCGTAGGGTAAAGGCACAACACCCGGCCAACATTTTTTCAAAAAGGATGTTGAGTCCCTATTTTGACATGTATAATGCCCTATATTACCTTGTATCTGAGCCTTTTTGCCTATGTTATAAGCCTATACTTGACTATTTCCTCCCAAACACATACATAATGACCTTGTTCATGTTCACAAGAGGTAATTGATGATTTAAAGCATGTTTTTTTTAATTTATTGAAATAATTCGATTAAAGTGTTTTATTTTCTATAGTCCTAATGGTTTGACTCATGAGCATCCTATCCGGTACTTGCACCATTCTGGTACTACCAGTCATCGTACAATCTGGTACCAAATCCATTCTAGTACCCAAGGCAGTTTTGATCCGATACTATCTGCTCTAAATCCATTCCACTACCGAGTTATGTGCTATTTCGGCATTGTCTGTTCCACGCCCATTTTGGTACTCATATTTACGACTGTGTGTATTCCCGTACCAAAACCTATGTTTCCAAAATGCGCCAGTTGGACCAGTATGATGACGAATATTTTGAGAAGGAAGTTGAACCAAAGATTCTAAATCAGTTTTCCAGGTTACTAGAGACTCCATAACTCATTGACTTCGTGTCATGAGGATGGAGTCGATCCCTAAAGATTCGATGTAAAAACCAATTGTAATATCTTTAAAATTGTTTAATGCTTATCCATAGATATTGATAATATCAGCTTACCTTCTATATAAGGAACCTTGTATAGGTGATAGAGTGTGTGGATAATAAGGAATGTAATGAAGTCTTTTATCAAAACCAGATAATACATATCGTTTCTATGTATGAAGTGAAGAACTGTTGATCCAATTTACCAGTTGAATTAATGCAAAAGATCTATTATGTCAATTCCTGAGTATGAGTGAAACGTTTTAGTCTGTTACTTTCTTAAGAGGTTTCTTGTTGGTTTGACAAGGGCCCATCGTCCCAACCAAGGTATACCTCCCTATATACGTTTTGTGTGATTGTGTGATAATTTTACAGTAGTGTGTGTTAATGATCTTAAATCTATTTTCATAGTTCAACATTGAGTTAATTGTTTCTGGATTGGTGTGAACAATCAGGTGCTAGATCAAATAGATATTTGATTCTCAAATATTGGAGATTGCCATTTAATTATTTGAAGTGTGGGATTGATATCTTGAGTTTATGATTGTAGTAGATTTAGTACATCAAGGAACCAGAAGACTTTATATCTCATCTTCAGGCTCTGTAATGAGGTCTCTCAGTTATGCTGAATGTTCCTTGTATTGGTTTGTTTGAATTTCATGAAGTTGGAATTGACTTTGATTTCAAGCGTGATTGGAGTTGATTGCTATTTACTGTTTTGATTTCTACAGGAGACAATCTTCTCAAGTTTATCTCTTTAATTCATGAGCCTGGAATGAACAGACTTGTTTCTCTAGGTAGAATCTTTTTGATTGGTTGTTTGTGTGAAGAAGTTTCATTATCAGTTTTCTTCTCTAAGTTCAAAGGTGTTTGAAGTATTTAGAAATCTTAGAAACAAAGTTTTTATGCTATTAATTATTTCCTAAATGCAATAGTCTTAGGTAGGTTACCTTTTCTTGGCACATATAGTGTAACAACTCTTTTGATTACGAATCTCGGATTGACATTTAAATGAGTGTAAGATATATATTGAACATATTTATACACCGACATTTTGGCGTTGTTGTCGGGGAGTTGTAAACAGTAATAGGTAGAATTTTTTAGTTTCGATTGGTTTGATGAAGTTTGGATTAGATTTAAGGACAATATGAGGGTGGAGAGAAGACGATAAGACGAGAGGTAAGAACCTGCGCATCCACTTTGGTGGGGTTGCTCCAAAGTCAGGTTGTCCTCCTACCTTTGATAATTAGGAATCTGAGTTTTTATTTTTATTTTTTGAATTTCTTTTATGAGTAGGTATAGCTATAATAAAGTTATATTTATTGCTCCAAAAATTTCAGAAAAGATAGAAAAACAAACAACAACCCCCCCCCCACCCTCACACACTAATTCATCCAAAATTCATGCAGGAAAAATTCTCAGAGGAGAGAGATCAAAGGCAGCAATTGAAACAACAACCAAGGGCACTAAATCTGAAGCCACTGTTCAAATTGAAAACATAAGACAACAAGAAAAAGAGGAAGCATTGGCAACCCCATCAAAAGGAGAAGCTGGAAAATAAGCCTAGGTAGTAATAAAAGAGGCCACACAAAACCTGGGAACAACTAGAAATACCAAATAACCCAGTGGTCGAACCATCATTCAGTGGAGAGACATCACCACCCCCCTACAGGTTGTTTGGAGATATGGTAGAAGAAGAGGGAAATGCAACCAATGAGACAGAGACATTTGGATTCCCCATACTGGATATTTCCAAAGATGTTGCTATGAAGAACATTTCATTATCTTCGCTGCCTCACTTCCACGGTATGTCAACAGAAGACCCTAACTCGTTTTTATTTGAATTTTGCATACTATGTAGGAGTTATAACTACACTGATAATGATAAAAAATTAAAACTTTTCCCAGCTACACTAAAAGATTCAACACTAAGGTGGTTTATGAGCCTAGGAGAACAGACTATTTTGTCCTAGGATGGTATGAAGGAGACCTTCCTCCAGAAATACCAAGATTACTACAGGCCTAGGGATGCTAGGAATGACATATTCAAAATGCAACAATCTGGAGAAGAAAGCTTGGAATATTACCTAGAGAGGTTCTTATACAACTACCAAAAGACTAAGAAATTTTCCTTAGACACATCTACTGTTAGGAATATCTTTCTAAAGGGTGTGAGGGATGATTGCATTGAAGTACTAAACCTCATGATTTCTGGATATGTGTACCAAAATCCATTTGCAGACATAGCAAAGTATTGTAAAAGATACTCCTGCAGTCAAGCCAAAATTGGAAAAAGTGTAAGGGATCCTACAAACAAAACTGTTAAACCCACATCAAGAGGTGTCACTAGGATTGAACTGGGAAATCTATTAGAAAAATTCAAAACAGATATCCTAAAAACCATAAATTCCCAACTTGATACTGTGAAAATCAAAAGAAAACAAGAGGAAGAAAATGTTTTGTTAGCAATTTTCTGTCATAGGTGTAGGAAAAAGCACCCTAAAAAGGAATGCCCCATTAACGTTATTGAAATCTATGGTTTCTACACAGAGGATCATCCTACTAACGAGTTCCCTTCTCTACCTGGACTTAAGGCCATATTCAAGGGAGGAGGAGAACCTGAAACATCCTACCCCCCTAAGAGACCATGGAGACAACAAAACCCCAATATGTTTGCAGACCCAACTACACAATATCCACAATAGCAATGGGTACCTCCCATGTCTTATCCTCAATGGTTGCCACAATCGCCACAAACCCAAACTTGGCAAAAAGGATGGAGAGGACCTGCATATGGGAATGTTCCCTTCCATCCAACAAATTTCCCCACCTATCCACAATACCCTTTGAATATTTCCCAGTTGCTCCCAAGATTTAATCCTCCTGCTCTTCTTCCACCTCCGTAGTTGCAGAAACAACTTACACTGCCTATAAATCCAAATATGTAACAACAACTTGCACTGATTATGAATCCAAGTATGTAGAAACAAATGCAAGTTGCACCTATTCAAAACCCTCCTCGGCCTACCCCTATTCCTGCATAACCTATCCCTAATCCAAATAATAGGTCGACACAACCTGTACAAAACCTTGAAGTACAAACCTTCCCCATTTATGTAATAACGCCAGCTCCATTTAATGGATTTGAATTGAGATCAAGGAGGGTTGTAAACAAAACAAATCATGTTGTGGTTATCCAAGAAGAACAAATGGATAATCTCACAAATCAAGAAGAAGAACAAATAGATGTCCAAATAGTTCAAAGAGAAGAACAAATGACTAATCCATTAAATGAAGAAAGAAACACCCCTGTACAATAAGAAACTCCTTCTCCCAACTCCCTTGCAGTAGAAATACCTCAGAAAATAAATCCTTCTTATCCAGAAAGGCTACTTGTAAAGAAATCTGAGGAACCTCTAGGACATCATCTAGAGACTGAACATAGAAATATATGTGTGAAGATCCCACTACTATAGGCCATCAAGGACATACCTATCTATGCTAAAATTGTAAGGGACCTTTGCATTAAAAAGCCAGGGAGGAAGAGGAAGGAGCCTCCTATCATACAGGTGGTAGGGCAGTTATCAGAGTTTATAACAAAAATTCCATCTAAGTATAGTGATCCAGGGAACCCAATGGTAACCATAGAAATCAATGGTGTTGCCTTATCTAACACATTGATTGATCTAGGGGCATAAATAAGTGTGATGTCAGTGAACACTATGAAAACACTACAACTAGATCACCTAATACCAACAAAAACTTTGTTGGAGCTTGCATACAAATCCGTCATCACCCCAGCAGGAAGTTTAGATGATATAATAGTTACATTGGCCTCTTGGGAATACCTTGTGGATTTCTTAGTAATTCATCCCAAATCCTCCAAACCAAGACATCCAGTAGTACTCGACTGACCTTGGTTGGCCACTACTGATGCATTCATTAGTTTTCAATCTGGAGAGATGACAATTTCCAATGGCACTCAAAGTCAAAAACTTATCCTTTTTCCCCCCTCCCAACTAGCCACTGAAGTTCTTCTCTGGTTGGAGAATCCCTATGGGGAGGAGGACTACGCTCATCCCTTGTTGACACTTGAACAAGTAAAAGGAGTACAAGAGAAAACTTAATAGCAAATCTTAAGTCTATTCTTGGCTAACCCAGCATGCATTGATTATCCTCAATATTTCCCTAACTACACACACATCTTTAGCCCCGAATTTCAAGAAATTTGGCACCCTTCCACTTCTACGGTAGCCACTATTTCACAAATAGAGGAAGGGAAAGAATCAGGTGTTCAAGATGTTGAAATCAGCCCTGGAAAGTCCTTATATATCAATGCTAGCCTAGAAACAGATGAGCAACAGAAATTGATACAAATGGTTCAAAGTAAATACGATGCTTTTTCATGGGATTACTCTAACATGAAAGGGATCCACCCAGACACCTCTATGCATCATATTTACACTAACGATCAGATCAGACCTGTTAGGCAGTGCCAAAGAAGAATGAATCCAACCTTGAAAGATATAGTAAAAGAAGAACTCCAAAAACTCCTACAAGCCAATTTCATTTACCCTATATCAGATAGCAAGTGGGTCTCCCCATTAGTTATTGTACCAAAGAAAAATGGGAAATGGAGGATTTGTGTGGACTTTCGAGAATTAAAAAAGGATACCTATAGAGACTACTTTCCTTTGTCTTTCATAGATCAGGTCTTAGACACTTTGTCTATGAAGAGTTATTTTTCTTTCTTGGATGGGTTTAGTGGTTACAATCAAATTTAAATTTCACCAAAAGATCAGGAAAAGACCACATTCACCTGCCCCTGGGGGACCTATGTCTATAGGGTTCTTCCTTTTGGTTTATGTAATGCCCCTGCTACCTTTCAAAGGGTTGTCTTGGCTATTTTCTCCAATATGACCAATGATTGTGTGGAAATCTACATGGATGACTTCACGGTTTATGGGGATGACTTCCAAAAGGCATTGGATAATTTGGAGAAAGTACTGGTTAGGTGTAAAGAGACCAACCTTTCACTCAGTCATGAAAAATCTAGAATGTTTCTCACTGAAGGAATTTTTCTAGGTCACCACATCTTTGGTATAGGAATAAGAGTGGACCCTGCCAAGATTGACATTATTTCCCAAATCAAGATCCCTAGCTCACAAAAGGAATTCAGAAGGTTTTTAGGGCATGTTGGCTACTATAGGAGGTTTATTCAAAACTTTACAAACCTAGTTGCCCCCCTTTTTAAACTATTGATAAAAGATGTTGAATTTTGTTGGAATGAGCAATGCCAAATCTCCTTTGAAATCTTAAAAACAAAGCTGTCAAGTGCCCTTGTTTTGAGAGGACCAAACTGGTCTCTTCCTTTCCATATTTGCACAAATGCCTCAGATACCTCTTTGGGAGTTGTCTTAGGAAAAGGGGAAGGGAATATTCCTTATGCTATATACTTTGTCAGCAAGAATCTTTCGTTACCGAAGTAAACTATACTGTCACAGAAAAATAATTTTTGTCAGTAGTACATGTCATCAACAAGTTTAGACACTATATAACAGGATACGAAGTTTTTGTGCACATTGACCACTCAGCTATCATATTTTTAATGAAAAAACCTGTTACAAATGCTAGAGTGACCATATGGTTGTTATTACTACAATAATTCAATATCACTATCATTGATAGGCTTGGAAGAGATAATTTGGTTCTTGATTTCTTGTCTAGACTTATCCATACAGGTGACAGTACTCTAGTAGATGATGATTTTCCGGATGAGAATCTATTTGCCATTTCTACTTACACCCCTTGGTATGCAGATGTATCTAACTATATTGTAACTAGAAATCTGCCTCAAAGTATGTCATCCATAGAAAAACAAAGAATTATTCAGCTAACTCCCAATTATATGTGGCATGAGGATAGCTTATACCGAACTGGACCTGACTTGGTAATCAGAAGATGTGTTCGGGAAGACCAGATGCAGGATATATTTAGAGATTGTCATGATGGCCCATGTGGAGGCCATTTTTCTGAAAAAAGGACAACATACAATATTCTATAGTCTATCTATTATTGGCCAACCATCTTCAAAGATGCAAAGAAATACATGGCCAGCCGCAATGGTTGCCAAAGAATGGGAAAACCTACAACAGTCGACGAAATGCCACTCCAAGCCCAAGTAGTGATCGAACCCTTTGAAAAATGGGCCCTAGATTTTGTAGGACCTATCAATCCCATGTCCCATAGGAAAAAGTACATCTTAGTTTGCACAAACTATGTAACAAAGTGGGTAGAGGCCAAGGTTTTGTATTCAGCCAATGAACAATCTGTTGTAGACTTTCTATTTGAGGAAATTTTCACTCGTTTCGGGGTACCTTGGGAAATAGTCACTAACCAAGGGACACAATTCACCTCAAATTTGTTCAAGGATCTTATTGAACAACATAGGATCAAACACAGAAAGTCTTCACCCTCATCCCCAAGCCAATGGCCAAGTGGAATCGACCAACAAAGTGATAGAGGCCATCCTCACTAATACTATTCAGCTGCATCACAAAGACTGAGATGATAGGTTTCCTGAGGCCTTGTGGGCCTATAGGATAGCTTGGAGGAATACAATAGGCTATACACCTTATGAGTTGGTGTATGGGAAGCAGGTACTACTTCCCATAGATTTTCAGGTAAAAACCTTCAAAACTGCCATACAATTAGGGATGGATCTGAACGAAGCTAAAAAACAGAGGCTATTACGATTAAATGAGCTTGATGAGATAAGATAGGATGCTCTACAAAGAAACACCCTAATACAAGAGAAAATTACCAAATGGCATGACAAGTACATCAATAAGAAGTCCTTTCAGTTAGGAGATTGGGCCCTCCTATATGATAGTAGATTCAAAACTTTTAAGGGTAAATTGTCTACTAGATGGTTGGGACCTTATGAGGTTGATACAGTTTATGACAATGGTTCAGTAAGGATAAAGACCATTGATGAGAATCATACTTCCTTTGTCATAAATGGGCATCGTCTGAAGGTTTATCATAAGCCTCTATCAAAAGAGGATTTTTTCAAAAATGTTCTTCAGAGTTCCGAAATACAACTGGTAAAAAAAAGGGTTTCTCCTCCTGCTGACATACCACAGTAAGTTAAATTGTATAAATTCATTTTTAGTACATAGGTGTGTCATTAGATAAAGTTTCTCTTTTATTTTTCTGATATAACTAACAAAAACAAAAAAAAATAAGTTGGTTGTGTTCCCATGTAGATAGACAAATAAGGAGGACATCTACCAGATGTAGTCTTCTTTAAGTTTTTCAGAATCCTTAAAATCGAAAACATCGGTGAATAGGAACTGGTCTAGGCTTGAGAAAAATCCACGGGACAGTATAAAGAGTTTTCTTTAAGTTTTTAAGACTCTTTAAAATTGAAAACACCGGAAATCAAGAACTGGCCCGGGCTCGAGAAAAATCCATGGGACAGTATAAAGGGTTTCCTTTAAGTTTTTCAGACTCTATAAAATTAAAAATACCGGCTAGCATTAACTAATCTGGGCTTGATAAAAATCCACAGAAAATTAGTAGTTAGGATTATTATTGTTATTTTTGTAATAAAGAGGAAATGCCATCATGAGTTATGATCACCTTGGTTTCAAAAGAAGAGGGTTCTATAATGTCAAAAATTGATCATCTATTTTCCAGAATACCCTCCTGTTACAGATCTCTTCTGGTGTTATTCCTATGCAAACTTAAAACTCCTAAGTTTTTTTATTTGTTCCATCTACATGGTTTTTCAATCGGATCTGATCAAAGAACACTAGTTGTTTCTACAAGTCACTGCCATCAGAATCCGTGTCAAAAATATCTCAAGCACCAGAAAATAATGTTCATCTCTGTTCTTATCCAGTACCATTGGTCATCACAGCACTAAATCATCTCATTGTGCTTATCCGGTACTAAACCCCATCCGGTATTAAAGAAGGGACCATGTGCTACTCCGGTACTAATTACAAACTCTACACACAGGTGATCTGGTACTCAAAAATCTAGCNGGTACTCAAATGATCCCATACTAATCTCAACTCTGCACACAGGTGATCCAATACTTAGATGATCTGGTATTGGTAAGGATGTGATTGGTAACTTTCATCATATTTCCAAGTTATTGTTCAATTATTAGTGCTAGGACATGCAGATTCAACATTTTTTTCATTTTATTAAAAGGAATTAGACTAAATATGCATTTAAAACATCTGGTCGCTCTTAGATCACGACATACCCCCTTTTCATGAAATTTTGCAAAATCCTCGACCACATTTCCGTAAGGAGAAGATGTCCCTATTCCCAGAAATATTATGAGTGCAAGGTCATTATGTCTCTTACCGGATCAAACTCATACTTCCTCTGTCTATCTCGTAAATAAACCCCATAAACTAATGATTCACTACCATACTATATGAAATGACACGAACCACATCTCTAAGCATATCAAATAATGATACCAGTTGATTTTACACTCACGAGTCCCGATCATAACGACCACCCCCTTCCATGAATATTGTCTGACACCAATTTTCCCACGAGTCCGTAAGTTGTTAGTGGATCCCACCTACCTCACCATATCATCATGACTATCAATGTGACCATTGTAATATACACTTCCATTTATAAATTCTACTATGGATGGCTCTGCCATCCAGATGAGCATTATTTACCATTGTTGTCACACCACCTACAGACATCCCATGCCTTCGTATTCCTTGCATATTTTTCCCCTTCTGGTACTCTATCATAATCTATGTTTATACGGTACTCAATTCTCGATCCTCTGTCTATGCCTAATTCACTGAGAGAATTGTTTAAGCTAGCATGGGGGTCGACAGGCATGAGCCCATATTTCAATTGTACAGGGAAACAACAGAATATTAGGTTTGCAAGGAAAAATATGAACAGGCAGGGTGGGTGCCATTTTTGGAAAATTTTAAAGGCCATCATGAGGGAATTTCTCTTGCCTTTACATAGACATATGATGGAGAAAGTGTGCAGTTTGGAGACATGAAGTTAACAATTATAGAAGCCACTATAGCAGAAGCTACAGGTCTCCCTATGGTAGGTGAAAAGTACTTCAAGAGGGTGATCATCGACAGGAAACTCTGTCAAAGATTTCTCAAACCAGAACATCAAGACCCTGATTGGACCAAGGGCATCCCTCGAAGCTACGTCAAAAAGGAATATTGGATGATGCTCATAAGTCTACAAAAATTCCTCACCTATGAAGGAAGGTATGCAATAACCTTCATTTATCATTTGAATCTTTTATCACATTTCGAGGGAGGACCACAAATCGATTTTCCTCACTTCCTGTGGATGAGTTTAAAGAAGATGGTGAGAGGGGTGAGGTTAGTTTCCAAGAAACCTGAAACTAGCCTTCATCACCATGGTTTAATAAAACTTCTCGTTGTTCATTCTTTGAGGACACAAGGTGGTATTTGGAAACAATTACTCCAACAGAATTTCGCTCAAGAAAGAATATCCAAATCTGTTGAAACACAGGAGGTAGGGATACACAGTCAGGGTTCAAGAAAGAAGGCAAAGAAAGACAGAAAGAAGGCATCAAGAGGAAAATAATGCATTAAGAGGAAAAGAAGACATTGTTACGCCCATCTCATCTCAGCCCATTGAGAAATTAGTGACAGAAAAGTCTATTGTATGGGAACCTACTACATCGAGGAAGAGGAAAGCCATCCAATCCCAGAAAATAAGTCATACCTCGATTCAAAAATATAAAAGACAAAAGGAAGACTCTGAGATAGGAGGATGATCAGAAAACGCTCCTAAAGAAATCATGGAGGTGTCATTAAAACCAGCCAGCCAAGTAAAGAAGACCCCTGACCTCAACATCCAAAACAAGAAAAAGTTTGCACAGTCTAAAGTGTCTGGTTCAGTCCTTCATCCTAAAGATCAACTATCACAAAGTAAGAAATGAAAGAAGAAAGAGATAGGTCAACAAGATATTTTACATGAATCAGCTATTAGACCCCCTCCAGAATCCGTTAAGTAATTGGAAAACATCCCTGAGGTAGTTAATCGGTCTTCCCAGAAACTGGTTGGTGAATTGAAAAAAAATATTAAGGTGACAAGCATAAACAAAAATAATCTCGAAAGGGAGAAGGCACAAAAGGAACAAATTCTAGAACCTATGCCTCAATCTTCTAAGATAGAAATAAGGGCTGGTCAGCAGAAGCAGACTCCAGAATTCACAACTCGGGAGCTCAAGATGAAATTCAAAACAACACAAGAGAAACAAGTGTCGAGACCTACCACCGTTATTAAAATAAATAAGAGGAAGTTGTTTGAGGAAACTTGTACCCCTTTCATCAAGTTTAAAGAGGTCTCGCTCCCCATATGAAGGAATACCAGAAGCATGGCCAAGCAGGTGATGGTTCCAAATATACCTTATCTTCAAGGGGAACCCATGGATATTCCGAGTTCTCCAGAGAAAGGAAGTGGCTATGGAGCTACAGTGAGTGAAGCAGAAGGGTTGGTAATAGTAAGTGAGACAAAAGGGTTGGTAATAGAGACTTTGAGGGGATTAAGAAAAGAAAAAGAAGCTCGATAGGAGGTGACTAAGGAGGCCATCACATCTAGCCTAGACAAGTCCCCGAACAAACAAAAATTGATAGAAAATATTGAGAGACTGAAGAAAGAAGTTGAAGAATACAAGGTATTGGACATGCATATCAAGGCAGAGAATGCACATTTGAAAGAAAATCATGCAGAGGTCTCTGCCAAACTCAACAAGGTATTGCAATTGATCCAGTACACTAGGGTAATCAAGAAGGAATTGAAGAGTGAAGTTTATGGTTTTAACATCCTGCAACCTGAGAAATGACAAAGAAGGATTCAATTTTGTAGAAAGTTTTTGGGTATCAGTTTTTGATGACGTTGCATGAGGACATGCAACACCTTCAGCATGGGGGAAACGTTGAGTCCCTATTTCGACATGTATAATGTCATATATTACCTTGTATCCGAGCCTTTTTGCCTATGTTATAAGCCTATACTTGACTATTTCCTCCCAAACACATACATAATGACCTTGTTCATGTTCACAAGAGGTAATTGATGATTTAAAGCATGTTTGTTTATCTTTCTTGAAATAATTCGATTAAAGTGTTTTATTTTGTATATTCCTAATCGTTTGGATCATGAGCAAACTATCCAGTACTTGTGCCATTCTGGTACTACCATTCATCGTGCAATCTGGTACCAAATCCATTCCAGTACACAAGGAAGTTTTGATCTAGTACTATCTGCTCCAAATCCATTCCAGTACCGAGTTATGCGTTATTCCGGTACTGTCTGTTCCATGCCCATTCTGGTACTCAGATTCACGACTGTGTGTATTCTGGTACCAAAACCTCTGTTTCCAGAATGCGCCAGTTGGACCAGTATGATGACGAAGATTTCGAGAAGGCAATTGAACCAAATCTTCCAAATCAGTTTTCTAGATTATGAGAGACTCCATCACTCATTCACTTCGTGTCATGAGGATGGAGCCGATCCCTGAAGATTCGATGTAAACAGCAATTGTAATATCTTTAAAATTGTTTAATGTTTATCCATAGATATTGATAGTATCATCTTACCTTCTATATAAGGAACATTGTATAGGTGATAGAGTGTGTGGATAATAAGGAATGTAATGAAGTCTGTTATCAAAACCAGATAATACATATCGTTTCTATGTATGAATTGAAGAACTGTTGATCCAATTTACCAGTTGAATTAATGCAAATGATCTATTATGTCAATTCCTAAGTATGAGCGAAACATTTTATTCTGTTACTCTCTTAAGAGGTTCCTTGTTGGTTCAACAAGGGCCCACCACCCCAACCAAGGTAAACCTCCCTGTATACATTTTGTGTGATTGTGTGAGTATTTTACACTAGTGTGCATTAATGATCTTAAATCTGTTGTCATAGTTCAGCATTGAGTTAATTGTTTCTGGATTGGTGTGAACAATCAGGTGCTAGATGAAATAGATATTTCATTCTCAAATATTGTAGATTGCCATTTAATTATTTGAAGTGTGGGATTGATATATTTAGTTTATGATTGTAGTAGATTTAGTACATCAAGGAACCATAAGACTTTATATCTCATCTTTATACTCTGTAATGAGGTCTGTCAGTTATGTTGAATGTTCCTTGTACTCGTTTGTTTGAATTGCATGAAGTTGGATTTGATTTTGATTTCAAGAGTGATTGGAGTTGATTGCTATTTACTGTTTTGATTGCTACAGGAGACAAGCTTCTCAAGTTCATCTCTTTAATTCATGAGCCTGGAATGAACAAACTTGTTTCTCTAGGATATAATTATTTTGATTGGTTGTTTGTGTGAAGAAATTTCATTATAAGTTTTCTCCTCTAAGTTCAAAGGTGTTTGAAGTATTTAGAAATCTTAGAAACAAAGTTTTTATGTTATTAATTATTTCCTATATGCAATAGACTTAGGTAGGTTACCCGTTCTCGGCACATATAGCGTAACAAATCTTTTGATTACGAATCCCAGATTGAAATTTAAATGAGTGTAAGATGTATATTGAACATATTTGTACACCAACAAAGGAAAACACAGATTTCTTCATGCATTAGGAGGGGACGGATTTACTAGCACGAAGAAAAAGTTTTGAAGAAAAACACAGAGCTTCCCCATGCGAATTAGAAGGGATGAATTTACCAGTTTGGTTTACATCGCTTAAGTGATGTACAATAAACAACTCATTTTCTCCTAGCTTTCAGAGCAGTGTCTACACCAAGATAGAGTGTGTATTTGTTGGGGTTCAGATGCTTCATCTTTCACTTTTCGGTGTGGAATCCCACCCACAGAAAAGAATCCTTCAGATCCATTTTCAATTCATTAATATGACATAATCACCATCCACTGTTGTAGGTCATAGAAAAGAAACCACTAGAGGAAGTATTAAATGAGAAGGTGTTAGATCCATTCATAGTAATATTGCAAGAATCAGAAAGGATTACATCAATCCAACAGTTTATGAAGATTTAATTTGGCATAGTGTGAGTGTTCCTACGCAAGAGAATGGAAGTTGCAGAAACACCTGTATCACCTAAAGAAGGCATGTCCTTTACATTTAACTACAACCCTTTGGTTGTTGGTAACACACCTATCGATCGCCCAGCTCGGAGGCACCAGTTACAATAGGAAATAAGCTAACAATATCCAAGCACCAGATTTTTTTTTTTTTATAAAGACACAGAGTTGGAAGTGGGCAATGGGAAGTACAGATTTAAGGAGGATTGTCAAACAAGGAAAAAGTTGTTAACTGAAAAATAAGAGTGTCGTTGTACAACAAAACCTGATGGTGGAAAGGCTGAAGGTTGGGCTCCATATTACCCTCTATCTAGCTATCGATTCGATCCAGGACATCCAACACACTCATTCCAAACAAATCAACCTTAGTTGAGAACTCTGAAAGCCTCAATATCCATGATCTACTTTAAAGCTCAACCAATCGAGGGTTTACCCATACAATTCAGTATTTCAATGGCCGATTATGACTGTTAAATTTGCTCATGACTAAGTAAAATCATAATTTAAGTGTAAAAACAAATAGGGATCCTATTACCAAGAACCTCGATGCATATGCAGTTTAAAAGGGACCCCAAGCTTTATCAGTTTCATGTCAGCGGTGAACCTAGGCATGTACTCTATTTATCTTATTCAATTAGCAGGAATTGATTGAGAATTTACAGGACAACAGCTATCAATTTTCTTTTGGATTTGTACCAGTACGTAACTTGACAAATTAAATTGAATTTATAGCTCAATTTAGTGGGTCTTTCCACATCTCTTATTATAAAACAAAATTCCTTAAGCAAATTGAAATACAACTCCTATTAAGTGGGGTTTTCTACAACTCTTATTATACAAAAAAATTCCTTAAGAAAATAATTTCAAAAGAAAATACCTTAACTAGCGACAAGGATTTGAAGATTTTCTCTCGCACCTATGCATCATCTAGATCCCCGCTTACTAACCGTTGAGACCTCACCGGTACCTCCCAGCCAATGCTAGGGGTACTATTCTTCCCCCTAAGCCCCCCGAGCCACAAAGGGGCCATGCACACATAAACCAAAGAAAATATATCTTTCATCTCGCCTCACAAGGTCAAGCAACCACTCATTACCCGACTTTTGTATCCCAACTCCCACAAGAGAAATTCAATCAAGGTAAAATTTCGGCAGCGTAACCTTATGCAAGCCAGATGTGATCGATAATCCTCCCCCGCCATCCTTTTTACAGAGTTTTCAAGTGATTAGTTTCCCAAACCCTCATTAGATTCCCTTTTCATTTATTTAATTAGGAAAAACCTCCCCCATACACATGTCATATGATCCCCTAGTTGCACCAGAAAATCAATTTATTAATTAATTAAATATGCCTATTTCCCTCACCCACCTAAAAGCGTTCCTAAAAATGCTCATTGGTGTCCCTTTATTCCCTTACATTTCTTAAATGACTTACACCTTTCTTAAATCCTAGTTGATTTCATAAATAGAAAGTTCCAAAGGCTAGATTCCTTACTAAGTTAGACATTCCCCTTTTTCTTTAAGTTTCCCCATTTCTTTAAGTTCCCCCCTTTTTAACTAAGTTCATAATTAGCAAGTTTAGACAACGAACCATTTACCCAATTTTTATAACTAAACCTTCATTAAAAAAAATTCTTTAATTAATAAAGCTTGAATTTTCTTTACCCCCTTCTTATTTTATGTCTAATTAATTTTTTTTTTTGTTCAGAGGTTCTACTTAGACCTAGGTTTTAAATTTACTAGGCTTGGCAACAGTTCTTAACAGAAAATTTGTTATTAAACTTTACTCATCACATCATTCATTTTAAGGTCGACCATGTCCTAAGGAGGCATAGTTTTCTAGGTGTTAGGTTTATTAACTTACCCGAGTTAAAACCGCGACATTCCCTTCAAGACACACTACGTGCTCCAAGGGTGCCACTCGCCTATTTCTGTTTTATTTGCATGACATTCCCTTTAAGATGCACTACATGCTCCAAGGGTGCCACTTGCCTCTTGACTGAATTTGGTAGACGTCAAACCCCTAGAGTCAATACTCTATCAGGTGATCTTTTGGGAGACTAAGGGCCTCTAAGGAATAAGGACCTTGCCTTATTGCGTTCCCCTTAGAATCGTCATGAGTGATTGTCATGGTCCGCCCTCACGGCATTGTGGGTCTTCTCAAACTAGGTAATCGTTAAACTACAGTTCGAGCCACGATGAGAGTGCTAGTAGGCTATGGCAGGGTTGCTACCACACCTCTCCCTCAATGTCTCTGGTTGTTGTGTGTGACCCCCTTACTCCTTATAATGTGATTCTGGTTAGAAATCTATCATCAGTCTACATCCATCAACAAAACGTTTCAGCGATAAAAATCAACATCATCATATCTAGTCATATGTCACATATGTAATATCAAAACATTCAAACCATAGTCATCCACTCCTTGAATCGATATGGAGCCCAAGGATATCCATCGATGCCATCGGCATCCTCAAATGTCCAGAGTCCTGCACACTCAGGAAAATAGTCAATAACACTTGTCGATATAAATATCATCAAATAATATATCATCAAATCCACAAACATCATCATCCTCCATAATCGAATCAGTCAATCATATAGTGAACCGGATCACTTTCACACAAGTTTCCACAAGAGTAATTAACATCGCATGTGTGCAAGAGAGGAATGTTACATACACCTCCTCTTATTTTAAACTTCATCCCGAAGTTTCACAGTACACAAATGAAAAAATAAAGTATCTAACAATATCTAAATGTCTAGCTATCAACAAAGGGAAATCGATGACGCATATCATATGTGTCCTCCCAGGTAGTTGAGTGTGGACTATAATTTTCCTACTGGACCTTGACTTGATCGACAGTTCGACGTTGTAGTTGTTGAATGCGATGGTCTAGAAAGCGGATTGGTTCCACCGCGAGTGCACCCTGCCTAACATTTGCCAAGAACTCAATGAATATCATGCGTAGGATCACTAAACTAATTTCTCACATTGAAACAAAATAAACATTGTGAAACACCTCAATGAATGAGGCATGACTAGCCATTAGGCCCTTCATAATTATGGTTGACGCGATGTGCATCAGCAAACCCTTATGCTGATTATGCACTTCTTCCATCCCCTTTCGTGTTGTTTGTAATTGTTCTTTCAATTCTTGGATTGTTTATGGTCCTACCAGAATCCCATCCTCGTGCCGATCCCAAATCATAGGTGTCTGGCATGGTCGCCCATAAGGAAACTCAATGGCTCCATCTTAATGGTGCTTCAATGGCTGTTGTTGCACGCAAACTTGGCCAGCAGCTAGAACTATTCCCAACGTTTATGTTGGTCTAACACACAAATACGCAACACAACCTCCCCAAATTGGTTCGTTCCTTCAGTCAACCCGACTATCTCAAGGACATGTTGTACTAAATTTCAATGGTGTTCCCAAGGCCTCTTGGGAAACTCATCCAAAATAATCTTGCAAACACTAAATCCCTATCGGATATGATTCCTTTGGTACGTTTGACAGTCTCAACATCTTCCTGATATAAACTCTAGCCATACTTGGTGCCTGATACAATGTACGCACAGGGAAAAAATGTGAACTCTTCATCGGAGTGTCAACTGTCATGAAAATCGGGTAATGCCTCCTTGCTGTCAGCAGAAATTCAACAGTGAAGTCCATCGACATGACCTCCCATGTCGATTCCAGAATGGCATGTGTCCATAGAAATCCTGCTAGATGCCTATCTTCAGCCTTCACCTAACGACCTTCTATACATCTTGCCACACAGTTGACGATGTTCACCTTTATCCCTTCCAGAAGAATAAGGGATCGGTCCTCATCTTCATGACTCCTAGATGAGCCATGTACACTTATCTATGAGCTTTGCATAAGATCAAAAATTCTCAATTCGTCACTGAGATGTAAGTAAATCAAGTTATTATATCTCAAGGATTCGTCGCTATCCACAATATATCCCTCAATTTTGGTTCCATCATGGTGTCTTGCCTGAAAAAATTCCTTACCCTCTTTATACCTGTTAGCGTCGCGTTGTAGTTAGAATATTTTCACGTAGATTCATTTGAAGAGGTATCACTAAAAATATGTATGGTCTCCGACTCAAGCGTATGCCACTCTGTTCATCATTAATTTTAAGTAGGAAATATCAAATCGTAATCAATGAGCAACTCTAACTAACGCCCTTGACGTGCATTCAAGTCATTTTGCATAAAAATGTGTTGTAAAACACAATGGTCCATTTTTAGTTCGAATTTCCATCCAATCAAGTAATGTCTCCACACTCTCAGGGAATACACAATCGCTAACAACTCCAAATCATGTGTCACATAGTTCTCCTCATGCTTCCTTAATTTACTCAAGATGTAAGCGATCACTCGATCGTCTTGCCTCAGACTCCGTCTAAGCCTTCCTTGGATGTGTCAGTGCATGCCAAGAAGCCCTGGTCCATGCCAGGGACTTTTAGTATTGGCGTTGTCTTCAACAACTCCTTCATCCTTTGAAATGCTTCCACGCATTTCTAAGTCCATGCAAACTTCTTGTTCTTCTTATGGAATTTCGTAATCGGATTTGCTATCTTCGAAGAACCCTCGATGAACCATCGACAATATCCCACTAAACCCATGAAGCTATGCACTTTTGGGACATTATTCAGTGCATGCCATTCCATAATAGCCTCAACCTTCACAGGATCCACAACGATGCCTTCGTCGGAGATAACATGCCCTAAGCTATGAATCCTCGATAGCAAAACGAGCATTTTGACAATTTCCCAAACAATTTTTTTTCTCTTGTAGACACTGTAGTACCAAGCGCAAGTGTTCGTCATGCTCCTCCATCATCCAAGAATATAAAAGTGTCATCAAGGAATACTCAACAGTAGTCAAGCAGAGTCTCCACGACCCATTCTTCTTCCATATGAAATTAACAGGAGCACCACAAGGAGATACACTTGGACGTATAAGTCCTAGGTCCACTAACTCCTTCAATTGCTCCTTCAAATTGTGTAACTCAGGGGTCAACATCCGATAAGGCTTTCTTGTCATCATTTCAGTTCCAAGTTTTAGGTCGATGGTAAATTTCACCTTGGCTTCGGGCGGCACACCTGGTAATTCTTCAAGGAATCATGTCTGCAAACCCTCGCACTACTGGAAGGTCTTCTAATCCTTCTGCCATGCCCTTGACGTTCGTCTTTAAGTATGCTTATAACTTTCATCCTTGTGCGTGCTCTCTTGTAGTTGTAGGGAATAAATGAACGTCGAGGATACTCCCCATTTTATTCCTATAATCACACTTTTCTGTCCTTCATCATTGATCTAACTCAACAACCTCATCTTATCATTGAGGATCGCATCATGTGATTCCCACCATTCCATATTGATCATGTTGTCATAGGATATTAAGATTGTGATGTAGTTCGGTCTTTGTTACACTATCCCTGGATTAAAGCGACAGTTCATACCCCTTCCTCCCAACATCCGGTTGGTACCCGATGCCATATCGATGAATCTAAACTTGTCCTGTCGATTGCCTTTACCTACTTCCCTTCAGCGCGGTACTAGAATTAGAGTTCTCTGTAGCACTGGGGTCTAAAAAATACTAAAGTTTGTTTGGTAATGGCACCTGATGCCTCGAGCACAGTGGTCTAGTGCTCGGCCTAGTGTTTATTTACCATGGTCATGAATCCTATGTGCCTTTCCCATATCCGCCACGGTAGTGTGTCCTGTTAACTCAGTCGCTCTAGCACTTTCAACCAGACAGTCTTTCTGGTAAGGGGAATCTCTTCAAGTCCATGTCCCACCTCTCGTCCAGTACTCCTGGCCCCAGAATAGAATTTTTCATCCCACCATCCTAAGCTCCTGGTTTGTTCTGCTGACAAGCCTAAACGATGGTTTCTAGCGATGTCATCATGTATGCGTTGGTCCCATGAAGGGAGCCCTCTACTGAGGAACCTTTCATCAAGGTGTCATGAACAATGGTTCTAGATATGTATCTTGATACCAAAAGGTCTGGTCTGGATGACATTTGATGCTTCTTCCCACCAGATGTTGTCAGTCCAGACGGTCTTGTAGGAGTCCTTGATGGACTCCCACGATCGAAATTCCTTATCTAAGAGGCCTAATTGATCTAGATTTTATGATCAGAATGAAATGAATATAGATTATTAAAAGATGCTTAACACAGAATAACAGAGATACAGTGAAACTGGTTTTCTATTCAATAAGGAAATAAGTTGAAACTATAAAATGCAATGGAAAACAAGCTTGCTGGAATGGTGGTGGATTATCTCTAAGAAGAGATGTAACAGTTGTGCTCATTCGCAAGAATATGATTACAATGAGGCTTTGAAGGCCTTTTTACAATAAACAGGAATGTCAAAAAACCTAGACATCCAAAAAGCTAACCCTAGGAGATTGTTGGCACTAGGCCGAAGTAGAAAGAAAGGCGATCGTGGGAAATAAAGCATGCAGAGGGCAGAATGATAGTTGGCAAGAAACATAACACGTGCGCAAGCAATAAAGCATGCACAAGGAAAGCGACAGTTGGAGGAAGAACAACATGTGCGTGTGGGAGGAATACCTAACATCAATAGGGTTAGGGTTTTGGTAATGATTTGTAAAAGGCTGAAGAGCCCAAAATGTATAAATATAGATACATAGGTATCATGTAGAGGTTGGTTGCACTATTGTAGAAGTCGAAGCATTGTATAGGTTTGACTATTTCATGTCAAAAGTGTATTAGCTTGGGATGTTAGTATGCAATTTTGACTATACGAACTATATTTGTAAGTTGTTGAGCTCAGGCGGAAGGAAAAGGGTAGATTCTGGGGATTAGACCGCAGGCTGAGGAGCCTAGTGCAATCTAGTTCTCCCCAAATAAATCTTACCCATTAGAGGGGAATTGTAAGTGCGTGGCATTGGACTTGCAAAACTACCATAATAAAAGAGCCAAGAGCCAAATATTTGTGGATGTAGCCCAGGAGGGGATGAACCATGGTAAATGACTGTGTGATGTGATGAATGTATTCATCTCTTTACTTTATTTCTGCCATTTATTGTTATGCTTAATCAATGAGTTAATACTTTGTCATGGAACATGAATACGTTGCTTAGGAAGTACCAGTGTAATGGAAGCGTCTACCTGTGAGGAATAGATGTATTACTGTTATAGTTCATAGTGCATGGATCTGGTTAACAAACCCCTATCTCATACTCAATCCTAGGCTATAAACACCTGAGTCTTACAACCACCCATTTAAAGTTATCTCAGGTGAGACTGTGCAGTGCATTCGGTGTACTGTGTTTCCTTCTGGTTTACCAGAAGGGCTGATAGTTTTAGGCTTTGTTGGTAACCTAAAAGATATGAAACTCGGGTCAAAAATGCAAATAGAAGGAGGGGACAACTCAATAAAACAACAAATGGTTCCATTGTCATGTTAAGAGAAACAAGAAAGGACTGAGTAGATGAGATAGAATGCATGAGAAAAGAATGAGTGAAACCAGAAGACCATTGAGCCATTAGAAGGGAATGTTGAGACCGTGGAACCCCACAAAAGTATAAATTCTAGGCTGGTTGAGAACCAAAGAGCTAGAGTTTGCCCAAAAAGACAATCAAAACCCTAGCATCACACCACGGAAATATCTAGATAGATGCATGTTTATGGATCTACACAAAGTCTTTTTCTGTGATTTTCCCCACCTACTATAGGAGTGGATACTAAGGTTGAAAGATAACCATGCGACGAATCGGATCCGATAGCTAGATTGGACCTTAATACATGTTGAGCAGTTATAGTAGGTGAACAACACATTCACCTATGCAGTTGACTTTTGGCTTGATATTATTGTGGCAGGCTTCATCACAGACTTTGCAGTCAACACAGCGAAGTCATACAGTGCAGTAGAGCGATAATTTATACGCGGACCCTAAGGAAGGTACATTCGATCACTGTATACTTCTATTAAAATATTTCTATATAAAAATGGTGTAATGACAATGGAATCAAACTACTAGACTTCCCTGTGTGCATGGGGGACGGGGGGAAGCACTGACAGAGGGAGGATAAATGGAAGAAGATGAGGATAAAGGTAAGAAGGAGGAGGAACTCTTGGACCCAATATTGATGGATGACGACTAGCTTAAGTGAATCTTGGCATCATCAGAAATGATGCGTAGCGGAGTACCCTACCAATATAAGGTGAATACCAAGAAGAGAGTTGTAGCCACGAGGGAGGGCTTGGAAAGTGATGAGGAAGAGGTAGAGGATATCCGAGCTGAGGAGTAGATTGAGGAAATCATGCACACAACCTATGAGAGGAAAACAAGAGGCCTAAGAATAGGAGGATAAGGCAACCATCCTTTCCATATTAATGTCAATGTGGAACCCATAAACCCATGTGCGACCAATACACCAAAGAGAACACCACCATTTAGACAACCAAAGTTCAGAGGAAGTCCGATAGCAAGAAGTACATCTACTGTAGGAGAAACAATTGGAGGAGCCAATTCAAGTAGTACTAGTCAAGTATCTACACTGCCCGGCGAAGGTAGCAGTTCAGTATTTACAATGGAAGGACACGATCCCACTATCATATTACTAGAATTTCAAGGAGAAGCAGTAGAAGATCTTGAGAAGTATTTGTTCATTTGTGAAAATATCTAGGAGACAAAATAGATCACCGATGAAGATACCAAACTCGTGCAGCTAGTGATCATGCTAAGAGACCGCACACTAGACTAGTACATGAGCCTAGACACAAACAGTTCGTTTGGTATGACGAGGACACTGGAAAACATTAAGAAGCTATTGATTAATGAGTTCCAAAATCCGAGCTCATAGGATCAGTACATGAACAAGATGATTGAGATAATAGAGAAACCATGAGAGTCTGTATGGGATATTGACCAGAGATTCAAGCGACTAAAGAGGAAGTTAAAATACCTTATCATTGAGATGTAGAACTGGCACTTGTTTGTCAACTCACTACTCCCACATCTAAAATATCCCTTACGACCACAGAAGTTTCAGACACAAGCAGAGTCTCTACAGGCAGCCTTGCAATTGGAAGAGAACTAGTACCAGTAGACAGACCCTGTTATTGAAGAATTGAAGGAGGATTTGAAGAATCTAACATTTCAGTTGAACCAAAATAAGAACAAGGACAAACGAGAGGTCGTTTGGTGCACCACATGCAGGACGAAAGGACACCACAAGAATGAATGTCCAACATTCGCATAATATATGGCTACTGACATGCCAAACCCACTACCACAGGGAGGATTATGGTGCGAAATATGCAAGAAACTAGGTCACGACCCTTATCACTGCACGATGATGCAGGAGTACCAGACAGTTCCAAAGAATTATTATTGCACCTTTTGTAAGTCAATAGGCCACAATGATAAAGATTGCATAACTAGGGAGCTGATGCGGGAAAGAACATCAGACGCATACAGGGTACAGGTTGAAATGATGACTGGGTAAGCAGCACCACAATTCAATCAAGCCCCAGCTCCATACAACTTGGCGCAACCCCAGTATAATACTGCGCAGTATAATCAGGCACCATAGTACAATGCGTCGAGAGGGGACCAAGCAGACTATTGAGGAGGAGGACGATCCAGAGGAGGTTTCGAACATGGCAGAGGACCGGGCACATGTCACAATTGTCAGCAACCGAGACATTATGCACAAGAATGCCCACTGCCACCAATGACTTGTATGTATTGTCGCGCATTGGATCATGAGACAGAGGAATGTCTGACACTATTAGTAAAGATCCAGGAAAAAAGGAACCAGAAAAATCAGAATGTTCAATGGATTTCATCCGAAGCAAGGGAGGATGGACAGAACATCAATATAGTCACTTGGGGAGGAACGAAAATAGGAAACGACGCAGTCTGACATCAACATGCACAAAACCAATGAGTAAATAAGAACACTGAACCAAGAAAATAGTTCGACGTGCCCAAAGAAAAGGATACTTTTAAGGAAGCCAAACAAGAATTTCATAAGGTGGACACAGTGTTAACTTCCACTGTGCAACTAGTCAAGGAAGCCCAAGAATACGAAAATGTTTCCATAATTGGATCATACCAATGGAATGCCACCCAAGGTATAAGTAAGTATTATCAAAGACTTTTTGCAATCATGCATAAAAGTGTTAAGTGATCCTTCATCTATGAAAATATTGCAAAACATCCTAGAGAAATGTAGCAGTGAAACGGAAGGAAATCTAGAACTGAAAAACTGTCAATCATATACACACAAGAAGAAGAACAAGTAGGGAATTTATACTGAATGCTAACATTGGGGATTTCAATATGGGAGACATCATACTGGACCTAGGATCCAAAGTGAATTTGCTACCCAAGAAAACCTGGCAATGCATGGGAGAGCCAACATTGGGATACTCAAATGTCCAATTAAAACTAGCAAACCAACATAGGGTCCTACCAATAGGGAGACTGAAAGGAGTAACAGTAGATCTTGATGGCATGTGCACCAAAGAAGCTTTGAATTCATCGAAATAGTAGATGGCACAACACCGTACCCGACATTACTCATTCTCGATTGGGTTTTTGACAACCAAGACACAATTAACTTGAATACAAGGAAAATGACATTTGAATCTGAAGATTACAAGGTCATAGCACCACTAGATCCATCAGAATGGGAGAGGTTCATAGAACCCACTTTCCTAGACTTAGAGGAGATTGGCCAGTTGTACAGAACAACTACGTGTGAGGAGGATTATGTAAACCCAATTACAGATGGGGTACTCAATTAGCACAGCATTACTTCATATGCAACAGATATAGACACCAGGTTAGAAAACTGGTGGCAAAGACTACACTAAGTATCCACGAGAAGATGTGCAAGAATCGACCACGCAGTACGATGGATGGGCATAGAAATCAAAGAAACACCCAGTTTCCATGGACTAAATGATTTGGAAACATTCTTGATACATTATAAAGATGAATTATAAGAGAACCAAAGGCTACTAGCACTAGATTTAGCACTCAATGCCACACTCACAAGATGGTGGGGCACACACAAGAAGTGTAATGATCCCAAACCATTATGCAAGGATCATCATTGTTTTGGTGTCTTTTTCAAAAAATTTCTGAGTGAGGTATTTCGTCAAACACTTTGTTGATCTACCTTTTAGATGTGTTTATATGTGTGTATGCAACAAATAACAGAAAGAGATAACCATGGAACATACCTCAACCATATGCAATAAGATAGACAAGCCAAAACATCTCAATTCTTCTTTATTCATAAAATAGAGAAAC
>JASDQU010946962.1:7829-17853 GCA_032191745.1 Picea mariana
GAGCTTGATTGTAAACTGTAAGTAATTCTTTAAATTCTGACTGTACTTTGAACTTAGCTTAACATCATTCATAAACCAGAACAGCAATAATCATAAGAATTTACCAGCATGCAAGATCACAACACATATACCCTGGGGAAACCCTATACAGGGAGAAAAACCCCAGCAAAGAATCTTCTTTTATTGCATTAATAATGTATGATCACTTACAAATATCCACCATGAAATTCTGCTCTTAAATGAGCTTGCCAAGACAACTTAGACCAGAGTGAATGAGCTGTGGAATACTGAGAAGCCTTGCTGTCCTATTCTGCTGTTATCAACCAATACTGAAGGAAGAAGTTGTGTGCTGCCTGGGTGCTTCTTCTTTGTCTATTCTGGACTGATATACACCAGCACTGTGGGTGTATTTTGCTGCCCTCTAACAGAAATATTTGCTTCCTGCTAACCGATATATATGCAGCCTGCTAACACTGATATATATATATATCAGCACTGTAGAGAAGCACTCGCTGCCTTCTACTCCTCTACCCTCACGCTGCATAACCTGATGTGTAGAATGAGGGGTCGACCCTCATTCTTCACACAAGGTTTGCAGTGTGATGGTGTAGGAGTAAAAGGCTTTGAGTGTTGTTTACTGTGCTGATATACATCAGAATAAGAAGGCTGTGAGTGCTGATACATATCAGTTAGAAGGCAGCAGATATAACAGTTAGAAGGCAGCAGATATATCTGTTAGAAGATAGCAAGTGTTGTTTACAGTATTAGTGTGAGTGCTGATACATATATATCAGTGTTAGCAGGGTGCATATATATCAGTGTTAGCGGGTTGCATATATTTCTGTTAGAGGGCAGAAAAATACACCCACAGTGTTGGTGTATATCAGTCCAGAATAGACTGCACTCGCTACCCTCTACTCTACCCTCACGCTGCATAACCTGATGTGTAGAATGAGGGGTTGACCTCTGCTTATCAAGGAGTGGAGAGGAGGAGGAAGAGGGGTCGAATTAGAAACTTGTTTGCATGCTTTTTCATAACTCGACTTCAGCTTAAAATAGATTTTGGACAAGAGACTTCACATAGTTCGAAATTAGAACTAGACTTGAGACTTCAGTTACAACTCGCCCTTGACTTGGCAATGCATGCAAACTAACTCGGCATGCACATGTCATGCATGCAACATGCAACTTTATGCAACTCGACTTTTACAACTTGACCTTTTACAACTTGAGTTTAACAACTCATTCAACTTGACTCTTATACATGGCAATTCGAATTTCTTCATGGTGGATAGTGTTATACGTGCCAACGCACTAGATCAATACATTTACATCATTTGCAATATCAGGAAGATTGTTTGTTTCTAGCTCATAGGAATTTTATGTTCAACCTAACTTTTGCTAGATGCCTTGACTTTTGCTCATGGCTCACAAGGCTTGAGTAGGCTCACAGAGGTTGTACGTTCCCCCTGTCTTTTGCACTAGTTTGTCTATGCTCACAGAGCTTGTACGTTCCCCCTGACTTTTGCACTAGACTCTCTATGCTCACAGAGGTTGTACGTTCCCCCTGGCTTTTGCATTAGACTTACAGCTTGACTCACAAGATCATATAGCATCTCATTCGTCCTGACTTTTTGTTTGACTCACAGAGGTTGTACGTTCCCCCTGGCTTTTGTCAATACCTCACAAGACTGGTTGATTCTCCCTAGCTAGCCTCCACTCCTTTATAAGCAGAGGTCGACCCCTCATTCTACACATCAAGTTATGCAGCGTGAGGGTAGAGGAATAGAAGGCAGCAAGTGCTTATCTATAGTGCTGATATATATCAGTGTTAAGGCAGCATATATATCAGTATAAACAGGAGTGCTTGTTTGCAGTGCTGGTGTATATCAGTGTAAATAGGCAGCAAGTGTTTGTTTACAGTGCTAGTATATATCAGTATAGAAGGCAGCAAACATACACCAACATGGCTGGTGTATATCAGTCCAAGAAAAGGTAGCAAAGTAGCACCCAAGCAGCGCATAGCCTCTTCCACAGTGTTGGTCAATAACAGAGGTATTTATCAACAAAGTCTTTCAATATTCTACAGGTCATACAGTCAGGTCTAAGTCATCTTGGTAAGCTCTTTAAGAGCAGAATTTCATGGTGGAATTGTTGTAAGTAATCATACATTGCTTACAGTGCTAGTATATATCAGTATAGAAGGCAGCAAACATACACCAACATGGCTGGTGTATATCAGTGCAAGAAAAGGTAGCAAAGTAGCACCCAAGCAGCGCATAGCCTCTTCCACAGTGTTGGTCGATAACAGAGATATTTATCAACAAAGTCTCTCAATATTCTAAAAGTCATACAGTCAGGTCTAAGCCATCTTGGTAAGCTCTTTAAGAGCAGAATTTCATGGTGGAATTGTTGTAAGTAATCATACATTATCTTTGCAGTAAAAGGAGATTGTTTGCTGGGGGTTTTCTCCCTGTATAGGACTTCCCCAAGGTATATGTGCTGTTCATGTTATGCTTATGGATCTTCATAGTTTTGTATTGTTGAAATATATTAAGCTAGAAACAAAGTGTTGAAGAATTTAAAGAAATAATCCGCAGATTATATCAAGCTCAATAATTTAACATGGTTTCAAAGCTTAGGGTGAGAAACAGCTTGTTGAAGTGCAGCAACAGGAACACACAGATCCAAGCGAGCTTGATCAAGTTTCCAGTGTGAGGTCCATCGCATCCTCCATTTCTGCCAGAGCCGAGGATAGGCTTGAAGGAGCTTCCAACTTCAATGTATGGAAGCTCAAAATAATGAATATCTTGCAAAAGCATGATCTTGAGCAGTATGTGACCACAATGATGGAAAAACCCACCTCTAATGCAGGTAGAGCGGCTTTTAGGAAGAGTCAAGCCAAGGCCAAGCGAATCATCTTTGACTCAATCAAAGACAGTATAATGCCGGCAAAGACTTCATTAATGACTACCAAGGACTGTTTGGATACCTTGGTAAATCTGTATGAGAAACAGACACCAAGTCAGAAGAGGACACTTAAGCACAAGCTTAAGTATTTGAAGATGGAGAAAGGTGAATCAGTAGCATCTTTATGTTCCAGGATAGCCCAGATCAGAGATCATATTTTGGTCACAAGTGTCACAATGGATGGTGATGACTTAGTGCAAGCCATATTTGATGGTCTTCCTTCTTCATGGGAGACCTTCTTATCCAGTGTGAATGGGAGAGAGATTCAGCCCACGTTTGAGAGAAGAGTCGCACGGGTACCAGAAGCGAGCCAACCAAAGAAGAGCATTTGGCATTAGCATCAAGATTCAAGGGAAAGAAGAAGGTCACTTTCCATAAAGGCTCTCAGAAGAATTCAAACACCAAAGGTATGTTCAAAGGCAAGAGTATTGATACATCTAAGATTAAATGTTTTAGTTGCAATAAGTTGGATCATTTTGCTAGAGATTGCTGGTATAGGAAAAAAAATCCAAGGAAAGGGAAACATCATGCCTCAACTGCTGAGGATGATGAATCCAAAAGCAATCATAAAAGTCCTTCTAATGAAAGAGAAAATAGAAAAGAATATTACATGGTTTCTGCTTTATCCAATACAGATATCACAGGGCCGAAAACTTGGTTAGTAGACAGCGGTGCATCAAAGCACATGACAGGGTACAAGGAGATCCTCTCAGACTTCAAGACAAAATCTTTTGCAGAGCAAGTTGAGCTTGGGGATGAAAAATGTTACAAGATAGAGGGAGTAGGCTCTATCTCCTTCAGATTGGAATCTGAGGCTAGGCTTCATGTTGATGAAGTATTATATGTTCCAGGGATCAGGAAGAATCTACTATCAGTTGCAACCCTTGAAAACAAGGGATATTGGGTGATCTTCAAGAATAGGAAGGCACTTATGCAGGCTAAAGGTAGCCACTTGCGTACAGCAGAACCTATTGGGTCTCGCAGAGGAGGAATCTACGTTGTGACGGGACAATCAGTTCAGGCATTAGCTCATGATGCAACCAGCTCCAGTGAGTTGTGGCACAAAAGACTTGGACATCTTTATTACAAAGCACTTCCAAATCTGCATAATATGGTATGTGGCGTGCCCTCTATTTCTCTTAGTAAAAATGAAATTTGTAAAGGATGCATGCTAGGTGAAAATATAAAGAAAGCATTTACTAGCAATGACAACAGAGCTAATGGCATCTTAGATCTGGTTCATTCTGATGTATGTGGTCCCATGTCATCTCCATCACTCAGTGGATGTCCTGTAAATATTCATGTCCCTAAGGACAAAAGGACAAAGATGGAACCCTCGAGCAAGAAAGGGGTTTTTGTGGGGTACAGTGAGAACTCCAAGGCTTACAGGATTTATGTACCAAGCCAGAGGCAGATAGAGGTAAGCAGGGATGTGACTTTCCATGAGGAAGTCACATTCAAGAAATCTAGAGAGCCTCAATAAGAATCAAAAGCAATTCAGTCAGCTTCACCCTCTTCTGAAAGTGAAGAGTCAGGTGATCAGAGGGAGGAACCTCATGAAGGGCTAAGTGATGAGCCCTTAGAACCTGTTGAAGAGTTGGAAAGAACTCTTGAAGAACCACCAGCCAAAAGGAAGCCAGGATGGCTTAAAGAAACAGTGCAGGAAGCAGAAAAAATAGTTGATGCCAAAAGAACTTTCAGGGAAAGTAAGAGGCCTCACAGGTTTGGAGGATATGTTGCACTGATGAGCAGCATCAATAATGCCAAACCTTCTTCATTTGAAGAAGCAAATAAATTACAAGTATGGAAGGATGTCGTGCTTGAGGAATACAGGTCTATTCTAAAGAACAATGTCTGGGACATTGTGTCGAGGCCAAAGGACAAATAAGTGGTCTCTTCCAAATGGATCTATAAGATCAAACATGCAGCCGATGGGAGTGTGGAAAAGTTCAAATCAAGATTTGTAGCCAGAGGCTTCACTCAAAAAGAAGGAATTGACTACGACGAGACTTTTTCCCCTGTAGCCAGGTATACCTCCATTCAAGTTATTATTACATTAGCTTTAGTTCTCGATTGGAAGTTACATCAAATGGATGTAAAAACAGTGTTCTTGAATGGAAAGATTGAACAGAAGGTCTTTGTGGAACAACTAGATGGTTTTGTATTGCATAACAAAGACACTCATGTATGCAAGCTAAGGAAGGCCTTGTATGGTCTTAAGCAGGCTCCCAAAGTTTGGTATGACAGGATCAATGGCTTTCTTAAAATCCTGAGCTTTCAAAAAAGTGATGATGTGAATCTGTACTTTAAGGTAAGAGGGAACCAGCCTGTTATACTAGTCATGTATGTTGATGATCTCTTTCTGACAGGAGATGAAGGGCTAACAGCATGGTGTAAGAGGGAGCTAATATCAAAACTCGAGATGAAAAACTTAGGCTTGATGTATTACTTCCTAGGATTGGAAGTGTGGCAAAGACAGGGAGAGATATTTCTGGCACAAGGTAAATGCACAGTGGATGTGTTAAAGAGGATTGGTATGATGGATTGTAAATCCATGTCTACTCCGATGATTACCAACATGTGGAAGTTGCATGATTCTAATACATGCTCAGAATTGATGGATCCCACAATGTATAGGCAGTTGATTGGATCATTGATGTATATGATCCATACTAGGCTAGATATATACTATGCAGTGATTGCAATGAGTCAATTCATGGCTGCACTGAGACAGAGACACTGGGTGGCAGTAAAGCACATCTTCAGATATCTCAGAGGGACCATTACCTATGGTCTAAGATATACATCCAATGGTGGTCTATTTTTGCATGGGTATGCAGTTGTTGACTGGGCAAGAAGCCCAGTGGACCGGAAGAGTACTTTCAGATACTGCTTCAGTTTAGGATCCGCTGTGATCTCTTGGTCAAGCAGGAAACAGGGATCCATTGCACAGAGTAAAGCATAGGCTGAGTACATTGCAGCAAGTGATGCTAGCAAGGAAGCAGTATGGCTCAAAAAATCGGTTTATGGGTCGTTTGGTGACAAGCTCGAGACGACGGTGGTTCACTGTGATAATCAAAGTTGCATAAAACTGACAGAGAACCCGGTATTTCACGACAGGTCAAAACATATTGACATGAAGTACCACTACATTCGAGACTTGGGCCAGAGAAAAACTGTAAAGCTACAGTACATAGCCACGAGCGAGCAGGTAGTTGATATCCTAACCAAGCCATTGCCATTGAGACAGTTTGTACAACTGAGAGGCAAGCTTGGTGTGGCTGAGAATGACTCCCTCGCTGAGAAGGAGTGTTGAATTTGGCAGCATCAGCAGTCATTCTCCAATGAGAGGCCATATGGACTACCCTGAGTAACTAAAGTGTAAAGCTGAGTTAAAACAAGTTTCTAATTCGAGCCCTCTTCCTCCTCTCCACTCCTTTATAAGCAGAGGTCGACACCTCATTCTACACATCAGGTTATGCAGCATGAGGATAGAGGAGTAGAAAGCAGCAGATATAACAGTTAGAAGGCAGCAGATATATCTGTTAGAAGACAGAGAGTGTTGTTTACAGTGCTGGTATATATATCAGTGTTAGCAGGCTGCATATATATCAGTGTTAGAAGGCAGCAAACATACACCAACAGGGCTGGTGTATATCAGTCCAAGAAAAGGCAGCAAAGTAGCACCCAGGCAGTGCATAGCCTCTTCCACAGTGCTGGTCTATAACAGAGGTATTTATCAGCAAAGTCTCTCAGTATTCTACAGGTCATAGTACATACAATCAGGTCTAAGTCATCTTGGCAAGCTCTTTAAGAGCAGAATTTCATGGTGGAATTGTTGTAAGTAATCATACATTATCTTTGCAATAAAAGGAGATTGTTTGCTGGGGGTATTCTCCCTGTATAGGGTTTGCCCAGGGTATATGTGTTGTTCATGTTTATGCTATTGTGGATCTACATAATCTACGTAGTTCTGTATTGTTGAAATATATTAAGCTCAAATCAAAGTGTTGAAGAATTTAAAGAAATAATCCGCATATTATATCAAGCTCAATAATTTAACACACCTAAGCTGGTGAGAGTGTATATGGTCGCTTTGTAAGTGAAGATCAAAACATTTCAGATACCGAGGCACATATATATCGGGGTCTAAGGTGCTCTAAAGACTAATCCAGGATGAGATTTCTGGTGAGTAAGTTTGAGACGTGACCACTCCATGGGAAGTGCCTTAGCAGATCATCAAAGTGATGTCTATTGTTAAAAAGGCACATATATATCAGGGTCTAAGGTGCTCTAAAGACTAATCCAGTATGAGATTTCTGGTCAGTAAGTTTGAGACGTGACCACTCCATGGGAAGTGCCTTAGCAGATCATCAAAGTGATGTCTATTGTTAAAAAGGCCAGACAAAGCATACAGGATGGTGACAGAAAATGGGCTTTGACAAGGCAATCTGGGATTCAACACAATGTTAAGACTATTTCAAGTGAATATCTCCTATCAAATATCTAGAAACAAACTTAGAATGAAATAATGATAAGTACTTCATAGTGAACAAACCTTGAACATTCCTTCAAGTTTATTTGTGAACTGGCTTCCACACTCTGTCTTAAGCTGCAAGTTCAAGGAGAAGGGGCAAAAGATATTAGAAAGGAAATAACCAGATGATAACAGATGATCTGAACTTGTGATCTCGGGCTGGGATAGATATACCTTAGAAATCATTGATTTCTCCGCATCAATGGATGCACTTTTTCCTAAAAGCAGTCTTTTTGCAAGATCCTTTTTATAGAATGCTTCAAAAACATCTTTTCCCTGAGTTACCAAAAAATGCAAAGGTAAACATCTTAATTGTATCATCTTAGCTGAAGCTGGTGATCCAACTTGAACATGTTGCATAACACTTGTATAAATGAATATCAGTTGGTCACTTACTTGAATAAACCTGAACAAAACGAGAACTCTATCTAGTGTATTCTCCAACTCCTCCTCTGAAGTACCCTTGTTACCAGATCGAAGTTTCTCATCAAGAAATTTAGCAATAAGTTCTGCTGGTCGGTTCTGCAGACAAAGGCCATAATTCAGATAAATGAAAAAGAAAGATGTCTAATATTATGAATGTAATTGTCTGCCTAAAAATATGCTTTCATTGCTTAGCTTTAGCCATTTTGTCATTAATCTTTTTAAACTTTCTGTTTCACTTGATTTGATAATCCAAGCATGAATCCAATGAAACATTCCTAGTTCTTATTCTTGATTTTGAGAAGTATCTTAAAATTCAGACAGTATATCACCCTAAGTAGGACTTTGAGTAAGACCCATTTTTTATCCTAAATCAAACCCCTTGCTGACAGCTATTGATCAAGAGGTTCAAGCTCTAATGTTGCTTAAGTACTATGTTTGTTCAAGATGTTAAAAGTTTAAGCTAATCATCAGTGTTTGAAGTATTGAGTTAAGCATTCACAGAAGACAGGTATTCTGTTAAACATTTAGAGTTCTGTTAAAACAAAGAACGAAGATTTGTAGCCTGATGAACTTACGAAAACTGAAACTTGGGAGTACAATATCCTTCAACCAGAGAATGCTGAGGAGATTTTGAAAGGGCAGCACACAAATGTTGCAAGAAATACAGTTAAATATTTTAATTTTTCAGAGTAGGAATCTATTAGTTCTTAATACTCTAATCATTCTCTCGATTAATTAATAAAGATAACCTTTACCGCAAGAATCATGTGCTTTATACATAAGTGGATCAAAGCCCACCCCCATGTCCTTCAATTTTGCCAGCCCCAAGCGTTGGCTCAAGTGCTGCAATCAGGGCCGACGGTTTGCCCCGTTTACCATCCATGGATCAGGGGGAAGAGAGGGTTTTCTGTGAGGATTTCCTTGGAAAAAAGAATCATGTGCTTTATCCTTTAGGTAATTTGAAGAGCTACCAAGATATACAAGATGAAACAACAGACAGACTGGATAGTGAAAGCTGTACAAACACAAAAGAAAATGTGCATAACCATTGCGTAACTAACCTGCCTTAGGTTGATCAGATGCTCAAAGGCATCCTTGATAGTGTTAGAAAATGCCTCATTCTTTAAAAAACTTTCTTCCCATATTGTATCAAGTCGAGCTTTCAAGTCTAGAAGTGATGATACCATGTCTTTGTCTTTCATTTCATCCAATACAATGCCTTGCCCAGTAGCTTTAATGTATGTACTGAGAGCCTGCCGAAGCAACTCAAGTGCACTCACCCTCGAAAAAAGAGAGTACATGCGCTGAAGGTCTGGAATGCGATTGGCATCCATGAGCAAAGTGAATCCCTGGGGAAATCATGGCAAATATATACAGAACTATCAATAGTAAGTGATTAAATGGCTCATCAAACAACTTCTTCAGCATCCAGACATGCACTCAGATTAGATAATTAACCTTATCCAGAATCGCATGAGTGTGACGATCCAGGAGTTGCTTCTCTGCAGTGGCCACCAGTGCTTTTCTAGTACATGCATCCAAGTAAAGAACACAGCGTTCATGCTCCTCATGCAACCTTGCCTGTGAATTCTCTAGATGAAGATCATGTTAGTAAGTGCTCAGTAAAAATATCACAAATAACATCAGTGCATTTTGCATACAAGATGGCAACCAACCTCAACATGTTTCAAATAATCCGGAACATCAGACAGCTGCATATATCTTACACCTTCAGATGCATAAAACTCTGCTGTGCCTTCGAGGAATGGCTTTTCAAAACTCTCTGAATAAATGCCAAGTGCAGTGAACATCCTCAAAAGATGGTTTAGAAGAGTCCTGTCAACTGCTTCGCCCATTCTAGTCACCAACAGAATCAACGTCAAACTCTCAGAATAACAAACATAAGCAAATAAATGATCAGCTGCTTACACATCCATCAACAACTCCCGCCTTTTGAACATAATGAAATTAACATGTGAGGTATAACAATTTTTCACCTCTAAAAAATGTGTAAATGTAGTAGCTGGCAGAAAACTGACTGCATATAATACAATATTAGTACCAGTTTTGCACATGAAGTTAACTATCAAG